>SNQJ01S0047684.1:13596-27522 GCA_010110895.2 Picea sitchensis
AATGAGCTTGTCTTGGCCCTATGCACCCTCCTTGAATTGTCCATAAGGAAACCTGAAGATGAATGGCCTAGATCTCTCCAAGCCATCTCTAATTAATGGGTGAGATCATCTAAAAGAATCTCACTTAGAAACCCACTTCGGGTTAAGTTTCCTAAGTTCACTTTATGTCCCTCAATTCACCCACTTAGTGAATTAAATGTCACTTTTGCCAATTCCACCTTTTTGGCTTAGGATAAAGTCAATGTGGATACATAAAGTACAAGGTACATAGGTACAAATATTTCCCTCTTGTGGTTAGAGACCCAAAACCACAAGGGGACTACTTCCCTTGGTACACCAAAACTCAACATTCCCTCTTACTGAGAAAAGTGTTTCTCACCAAGCCCATCTTCTCTTTGAAGTAGACATGCTTGCCCCTTGGCAGGGCCTTGGTGAGAATGTCTGCCACCTGCTCATCATTTAGAATATACTGAAGCTTGCACTGCCCCAAGCTGAACCCATTCTCTGATGAAGTGGTATCTAATCTCTATATACTTCGACCTATCATGAAATAATAGGTTCTCAGAGAATTTGATACAACTCTGATTATCACAGTGAATGACAGTCGAAGCCAAGTCCTTACCAAATAACCCAACCAACAACTTATGAAGCCAAATGGCCTCACAACTGGCCTGACTTGCCGCCATGTACTCTGGCTCGGTCGAACTCAAAGCAACTGACTTCTGCTTCCAGTTGAAGCAGGAAACAACTCCTGACCCCAACCCAAAGCAACACAATTGAAGTGCAACAAATAAGGCACTCTCTCTCAAACTGTGCTGCAAACTCATTCTCATCTGCTGTAGCTGCTGTACCACCCAGCCTCTTCTTCTTGTTGGGACATTGTCTAGCATAGTGCCCCATCTTCTTACAAGAAAAACACTTTACTTTGCTCATATCTCTCTTTTGCCCACTGCCACTCTCCTGTGGCTTATTCCCCATCTTGGGACCTCGTCTAGCACCCTTGTTGACCTTCTTCTTGCCCTTTGACCAAAGAGCAAGATCCTCATCACCCTCAGAAATATGTTGATGTCCTGAAGATCCAGAGTTGCATCTCAACTCCTCTTGTATGAAGTTGTCCCAAAGTCTCTCCCAAGGGTATGACCCCCCTGGCCATAATGCCTCGCACAAATGAACCCCAAGGTTTGGAAAAACTCTTTAAGGTTGTCCTCACCAAAGAGTTAGGATCCCCAATCTCTCCGACTGCTGCCCACTGATCTCGAATCTGTGTAAATTTGCCAAGGTATGATGTCACCGACTCTAACTTGAGCATCTGAATGCTCTCGAGCTTCTCTTGCAGAACCATCTTCCGGTTTTGTTTGGGACTCTGGTAGAGCTTGCACAATGAGGCCCACATCTCAAAGGCATAGTCCTTCCCAGTCAAATGGGGTATGACATGGTCTCTCACTGCATCATAGATAGTCCTCTTAGCCTTGGTGTTCCTCTTCCTGAACTCTGCTACCAGTAAGGGAGCAATGACAGGCGGAAGAACCACTAGAGCTTGAACTATATCCCATAGTTCAAGATCCTCCAAGACAAATACACTCCTGGTCTTCCAAGGGGACCAGTTGCTAGCTCCGGCTAGCCTATCCTCCGCCCTCATCTGAGACACTGACATGGTTGTCCATTGAAACTCAAATTGATGCTAAACACTGCAAAAGAGTACAACCTCACTCCTGTCAACACATGTGTGAAAAGAGGTTGTCCGCAAATGTCCAAAACAGTCCCACAAAACTGCCCACTGTATGCTCTACAAATCCGCAACTCTTCGCCAACAAGTCTCTAATACCATGTAGATTTTTGAGGAACTATGAGGGCTTCCCAACATGCCTGGCTTATGACCTCTTGTTGGGCTCTAAGTTTAGTTATGCAAGTCTTTCTTTGCCGCGTTTTAGGACAGCAAACGGGTCTGTTTACTTCTGCCAAGAATTCTGCCCTCAACTGATGTTTATATTCTCTTTTAAGGTGCCCTTGCAAGTAGTTTTAGTAATACAAAGTTAGCACATGCAAACCTCAAAACATATAACACTCCTCTAGGATCTTAACAAGCTCCTATTGCTGATCTAAACACTAAGCATACATGAAAAATGAAAACAGGTGTTTTTGGTCAACATGACCCTGGATAAAACCCCTATGGGGAAAACCAGTTTAGAATGAAAGTGTATATATGTGATGTCTCAAGCATGGAATGCAACAAGTAAACAAATACAATGGAACCTGTACAAGTAGCAAGCTCGTCTCAAGCTTTGCTAGAAGGTTCCAAGAAGAATGCGCCCAAGCAAGTGCGCCCTCTCTCTTTTGTTGCCTCTTCCACTGAACTGATGCACCCTTGATCCTCCCTTGACCGATGAAGAAGCTCTTGCTTACAAACAAGCTGT
The DNA here is from genome assembly GCA_010110895.2 of Picea sitchensis. Classification (NCBI taxonomy): domain Eukaryota; kingdom Viridiplantae; phylum Streptophyta; class Pinopsida; order Pinales; family Pinaceae; genus Picea; species Picea sitchensis. Next base: position 16,011 of record SNQJ01S0047684.1, read on the forward strand.
TGTATGATATCTCAACACTGAATCTGTCAGGTCTACAAGAGCTCAAGTAATGCTAGTGCCTGCTAAGCTTGCGCCCTCCTCCTAGAGTGCGCCCTCCACCAAGCAAGAACTCTGATCACAAAATAATGAGGGTCTAAGCCTCCATGAGCCCTCCATGAGTGTAGGCGCCCAAACCTCCCTCATCCAATGCTTCCATTCTCCTCTCAATGCTCCTTTCCAAACTCTCCAAGTGAACACATGAGTGAATGAGCCTCTCTTGGCCCTATGCACCCTCCTTGAACCATCCATAGGGAAACCTAAAGATGAATGGACTAGATCATACCTTCCATAGGGAAACCTAAAGATGAATGGACTAGATCATTCCAAGCCATCTCTAATCAATGGTTGAGATCATCTCAAAAGAATCTCACTTAGAAACCCACTTTGGGTTAAGTTTCCTAAGTTCACTTTATGTCCCTCAATTCATCCACTTAGTGAATTAAATGTCACTTTTGCATTAAGTGACAAATTTCACCTTTTTGACTTAGGATAAAGCTCTGTTACAAAAATCGGCAAAAAATCGCCAAAATCGCGATTTTTTCACCAAAACGATTTTTTCTCAAAAAATCGCTGAAAAAATCGGGCAATTTTTTGGGAAAAAACTCAGGTCGATGGCAAAAAATCGTTTGAGTAAAAAAAATTAGAAAACCCGCAGGTTTAAGGGTCCGTGAGGGTTTTTTTTTGTTTTATTTGTGCATTTAGCCAAGGAGGAGAGGCAAGCCATTCAACCAGCCAAGGAAGAGTTTGCCATTGGGATTTGGTGGATTCAAGGGTCAGATTTGTGGATTTGGCATTGGAATTTTTAGTCCATTTCACAGTTTTTGCATTTGGAGGTAAGTGAAAAAATTTGCCCATTATTTCTCATTTTTTCACCATAGATTTTCATAGGTTTTCAGTGGCAATGAGTTTTACATCTTCAAAATAGATTTTTGATGGATCAAAAACCATTTTTTTCCATTGTTATGTGATTTTCTTTCTTGCCATGTATGCCCAAAAACGTTTTTGGGATTTTCTTGCCCTCGGTTGATGTAAATTAGTTTAAAATTTTTTGTGTCTATTTTGGGTTCAAAACCAAGTTTGAATGCTAGATACATAATTGATTTATCTCTGATTTTTAAATTTTCATTTTTTCATCAATAACATATGCTAAAAAACGATTTTTTTTTGCCCTAGGTTCATATTTTTCCATATTAAAGATGCCAAAGCCATTGGATCCATTTTGGGAGTCTGGTGAGCTTGATCCTCCAGGGAATCGACAACATCTCAGATGCAAGCTATGTGGGAAAGCAATGTTCAGTGGGGTATACCGGCTAAAATACCACCTTGCGAAAATTCCAGGGAATGAGGTGGAGATTTGTACCGAGTCAACTGAAGAACTTGTTGCGAAGGCCACAAAAACAATTGAAGAGTATTCAGCAAACAAAAAGTACACAGAAGCCAAGAAAAAAGAAATGGCTTCAAGATCCAGGTCAAGGGGAAGCACACACACTCATGGGGCAATGGGAGTGGAGTCTAGTGAGATCCACTCCTCACAGTCTGTANGAATCATGTCAATCACTTACTTAGGTCATGGGAAAGCCTAGTAAACTGTAAGTCCACACATGCCACAAGAAGCCCCCATTCATCCTCCCATGTGGACGTCCCATCAAATAGTGTGAAACATGCCTCAAAATGTGCAAACAGGTTGAGCACTCCAAGATCTGGGACGTGGCATGGCATGGGAGGTCCTAATACATGAAAAAAATAACCGCAAATTGTTTTGACCAGTGCTTCAAGAATCGTGGATTGGCTCGAGATTTGTGAAGATGCCTTGGGAATTGTGAAGATGCGAAAAATCAGGATGAAGCTAATGCAATGCTCAAAATGCTAGGGTGCTCCACTAAAGTGACTATATATCCTCAAGTACCACATCAAATGATCAATTGATGTCATCAAAAACCTCTAGCTCATCGTAATCCATGGAACCAAGTGAGTGCCCCAACTATCCAAGGTTCTTAGTGATGAAAATCATAAGTGCAGTGGAAAATTTCACTAGTACTACCCCTATGCAAAATAAGGGGTAACATGAGGACTTTTGAAGTTTGCACCACTTTAATTGCTACAAGGTATTTCTGCAAGTGGATTATGTTTGATGTCTAAAATTTACGACAATTACAGAGATTTGCACCCCATTTATCAATGGCCCACAGAAAATCCCAACAAAATAAGGAGGATTTTTAGAAAGGATGCCCTTAGTCTATGAAAGGAAGACCCATGATGGATTGGTTTCCTTGGAAGATTAGTTGGAAGTCTTCAAGCCACAATGTGCTTAATTGATTGTACTTGCAATTGAATAACAAATTTTCATTTATGATTTTCCAATTTATTATTGCATGTAAGAATTTTCACTGACACATTTCGAGTGAACACTTCACTCATCATTAGGGCAATTAAGAACATGTCAAAAGTTCTTATTTCCCCGACGACGAGCAGAGTGTTCACTTGAAAGTTGTCAGTGAAAAATTCTTATATGCAATGTTAAACAAGAAAATCATAAACATTATGTCATGCTGTGAAATTATCCATACTAAAGTTTTGATTGATGAATAACAAAATACAATCTTTTATCTATTAGCTCCTGTTGCCAAATTAGAATATCCCCCTTCTGAATTCAAAGCTTCTTATATTTTTTATACATTGAAAACAACCAAAATGAGATAGATGATCTTTTCACCGTATTGGTTGCTAACAAAGAAGAATAGAAGGATACAATAGCTGCAATGGAACCTGTGATCTTGGGTCCAAGTAGTTAAAGGTTCTGAAGGCTCTCAAATCTTCAAGCAACCACCTCTCTGGGGATGTTGTCATTCAAGCAAAATTTGAAGAAGAAAGGAAAGATGATTTAAATGTCTCAACACTTGGGTTAGACTTATTAGTGAATAGGGCGATGTTCTAAAATTGACTAATTTTCTAACTTGATTTGGGTTTGGCTGGTATATCCCAGCATAGAGCTTTCTTCAATGAAGATGACCACTAATCGTCTGTTTTTCCGCAACGTAGGAGAGGTTATAGGGTCTAAGATCAAAGAAAAAGTTCAATAGACTGGAGCAAATCTGTTTGTGTGAAAATCTAATTGGACTTTAAGAATAAGAACTTTAAAACAAGGGAGATAAGATAGTTGAGACAACTAGGAAAATGGGGTGTGATCCAAAATGGTAGCATAAATTAGTGGTTCATCTTCCATAGGATAGAATTCAATTTTGTTATCTTTCATTCTGGTTCACTGTTTGTTTGCTGCTTGAGTTTTTGGTTTCCTTCAATCATGTATCATGTCAAACATGGAAGGATAGCCGGAACAATTATCTTCCATTACATGTGCTGTTTTAATTTGTAGATGCAAGTTGAGCTCTTCAATGTGTAGGTAGATCCTTTTCATGCGAGTAAACATAAATGCTATGCAGTTTATGTTCTTCATACAACCATTTAGTTTTTATTGTTGAATGCCAAAAAAATTTGCATCAAGTCGATGTATTCGGCAATAATTTGAAGAATATGTTGCATTGCCAGTCGCTAAATTTTTTGAGGTGAATTTGTTTAGTAGTTTGACTAGAGTCTTTTGAATCTTTTTTGACTCCCTAGTGTGACTCTGCTCCTTTAGGTAACTGAGTTTAGTCGAGTCTAGCCTGGCACATAGGACTTGCACTCTCAAGTCAAACATGAGTTAGATTGATTCTTGCAAGTCAAAGTTGCACTGGCTATAAAAGGCACAGATTAAAAAACGTTAAAACTCTTGTTTTGATTGTTTTTCTAACCCGATTTCACAAGAGAAACCTGACAGACCTTTTAGCTATGCAGAATCCATGGCATTTTCTAGTGTGTGCTATAATTTATGTACCTTGAAATGAGGTATTATTGATGACTTTCATTATATGGGCATGGGAAACTTTCAAATTAAGAAAAAAATACCTTCGGTTTTAAACCTTGTGTGTTTCTTTTAATATATTTTCCTTTCCTGAGTCAACTCCTGAGTTTTTCTGTGTCCGAGTCAATTTTTACTCTTAAGCTTTGCTGAGTCATCCCCTGAGTCAAGGCTGGTAACTTTGGTCTTATGTTGTTGAATGACACTTACATTTTCGTGGTCTTAGCTAATGTGTATTTGTTTCAAAGCTTATGTTTCTGCATGAAAGCATTTATTTCCATTTGGAGGTTGTTACTACTCATTCTCATGAAATAATTTATACTTCCTGAGTTGAGGGTCTTGATATTATTATTGCACTTTTTTCATGGGGTCATGTTAACTTGTTTTCCATATGAAGTCTTCATTCACATGGAAGGGTTTGCATTTATTTCTATGTTTTATTAATGTTTTTTATTTTGTTGCCGCTTGCAGATGGGGTCTTTTGAACATGTTCAAATTCGCATTCAAAAGTTTCTTGGCATTATTGGAGGTCAGAGTCATCTTTTGGTTCCAGACATTGATCTTCTACAAGTATTCGGTGTTGGTGGCTTGGCTTGGGATACCGTAAATCAAGTGAAGTTTACTGTTCCTTTTCGAGACACAAAACCTGATATATGGCTTGGTATGATTGGTATCTATTATCTGGTTTTTTATTGTAATTGTCGATTGTTGCATCTAATAATTGTGCATTGCATGGATGATTGATAATTTGTAGAAGAATCTTGGTTATTTTCAATGATTTTGCAGACCTGGAACAACTATTGTATCTTTCCATAATGTCCAACACTAAAACTTTTAATATGGTTTGTGGAGCTATTTTGGCCCTTCAATGAACACCTAATAATAGGAATGAAGCAACAAGAAAACAATCTCTATTTAAGGAATTTGATATTTAATCATATAACAAAAAGAAAGGAAAGATAAATATTTTGGACAAGAAATTAATGCACTTCAAAAGTTGGTAGCCTACAGTATTGGTAAGTTGCCCTACATATATGTGAAGATGGCTTGCCTGCCATTAATGCATGTTGACCCTAACATCCAACTAAGGTTGACTGTGACATGTGAATACGCAACTAATAGTTATATGCGTCAAGTGAGCCTTTTTACACACAAAATTAATGCATTTTCTTATAAAAAATCATTGCACTTCTCTAATTGTAGCAGAGCTATTGGTATGAATTTCATCTTTTGGGGTGGTAATTTATGTGTCCCCAAGTATATGAAATTGTAAATGGGAAATGATAGGAAAATTTATCTAATTCTAGTAAGGTAGTACAATTACAAAGCAGTGAACACAACTTATAACTTGTTATGATTATTATTATTATTTACGTATTTTATATTCATTACACAACACCATGAAATGATTTGCATAGAAAGTCATCTTGGGTTGGAGCTTGTAGGTTGCATCTCTGCAAATGACTCGAATGTACCATCTTTAAATATATCTCTAATGATCCTCTTAAACTCTTGCTTGTTTGGCAAGAGTTGGCGAAGGGTGTCTAGAGAATGTCCAAACGAGGGAAATTTGTCCATTGAGATGCCCATAGACTGTAATAGGTGTGTAAGCTCAAGAAACCAATAATGAAGTCACCCAGAGGAATAGGTCGAGGCAATGACATCTAAGGAATAATATGCAAGGTTGGGGTACTGATCTTTACCATTAGTCAAATCAAGAAAGCTCTGAATATGATGAAGTAGTGGAATTAGTCCAAAAATTGCCTCGACTTTGAAGGGACGAGCTGCGAATTGTGTCTAAACAATGTGTCAAGGAATGATTTGTTGATATTATGGTAGCTGCGGGAGGTATTAAACCTCCAGGTGTAACCCTGACAAGACTAGAATATTCTGGGAAGCAAGAAGAAACCCTAAAGCATTGAACATAACCCTTGAAGACAAGTCGGCTAAAGAAAATAATTAATATTGAGTTTTTAGCCTCCAGAAAGAGAAGTCGGCCCAGACAACTAAGAAAGAGTAGTATAAATACAGTATGCCAGAGCTCATTTGGACACACACATCTCACAACTGCAAAAATTTAGTAAGTGTGCAAGTTTGGAGAGTAGCTGGAACTGCAACTACTTCACTTGTATTTTTTGTTTTAGGCTTGGACTTTCTCTTGGTTATGGTTTGGAATTTCTGCTTGGTATGCTATCTCTGGAGAGTGACAAGTTACCTTGATTGTCTATTTGCCCTAGGGTTTGCTTCTAGAATTATTCTCTGTCTAGGTTAAGGTGCTCGGGGGTGGCTTCGACCTATGGTTGGGTGACAATATTGCTATATTGTCTATGGTAAAACGAGCACACCTATTTTATTCTAACATGTTATGGGCCCACACTATCTTCGGACAGTCTAACTGCTGGAAGATAGATTGGGAGGATTTGCTCAGTTACAGTTGCAATCAAAGTTTTTGCTGCAACAATGAAATCCTAGTGCTCTTGTTAAGGCACCTTAAGTGAAGAGATTGACCTAATTTCTGGATAGCGTAGTGCACCCTAACCTAGCGCACCTCTTGGTACTCTTAGCAAGCTAAGATGTCAAGTTTGAGTTTTTGGTCAAAGTCAAAGGTTGACCAAGTCAAAGTAGTCATGACTTACTCTATGAAGTCAGAAAACAAGTTAGAAGAGGCTTCTAACTTCAAAGCATGGAAGACAAGGATTAACCTCATCCTTGCCAAAAATAAAGTGTTGGATATCGTGAAAGGAAAGATCATGGAACCATAGTTTGAAGAAGGAAAAGAGAAGGAACCTGAGAACGTTGCAGTTATGGAGAAGTTCAAGGGCAATGGCATCAATGCCATGAGTATCATGGTGGACTTTGTAAAAGACCACCTGATACCTTACATTTCGCATCTTTACTCATCTAAGAAGATGTAGGATGCCCTTACTAACCTCTTCTCAGTCAAAAATATTGGACAAGTAATGAGTCTGAAGAATGAGCTCCATGACATAAACATGAATGATGATGACATCATAACATCATACTTTGTAAGAATCTCTCAATTAAGAGATCAACTACAAGTTGTTGAAGAACTCATTTCGGAAAAGGAACTGGTAAATATAGTACCCAATGGCCTTCCCAAGACAGGGGATGCATTTGCCGCAAGCATGAACACAAGAAAGGAGTATCCCACATTTGAAGAACTTTGGACTTGCTGTGCACAGGAAGAATCAAGGATTAACGAAAAAAATAAATACGAAGATCAAGTCTTCACAACAAAGTTCAAGAATTTCAGGAATAAGAAGAAGTTTGGCTTGAGGAAGAAATCGAATCAAGAAAAGGATATGTCAAGGATACAATTCTTCAACTGTTGAAAATATGGTCACTACAACAACCATCGTCCCGAGTTAAAGAAAACGAAGGAAATAGACGAAGCATCAGTTGCCGAAGAAAGGGAACTCTCAAAGAAAGCCAAGTAGGATAAAACAAACTTCTTCTTCTAAGTCAAGGTAACAATATTCCTCAAAGCTCTTGTACATGGCATGTTTACATAGTTCCTGTACATATCCTGTATATCTATTTCTTAGAAGATAAGATGTTCAAGTGAAACAATACCTATGGAAGAATAAAAGGATTGCTATCACGATGACTACAAGTCAAGCTATTATATAAGTAACAACTGCTAGATAAGCCGAAATCAGAATCAAACCTGAAGAGACTCAGAAGAAGTCAAAACAGAAAGAAGTCAACTATCAAGAGGAAATTAGAAAAAGACTTGTGACACCTTGCGGAAGGCAATACAGATGTAAACGGAAGCGTGGACTCTCTTAGATGGAGGGAGCTGATTACAAAATTCCAAAAGAAGAGCATGCATTCATGCATCAAGCAAGGATTAAGAGGGAGCTAATCTTAAATGATATGATCCATTGAGGATTATGAAGTATCTATCCATGTTCCCATTGAAAGTAGCAACCATGATAAGCAACACGTGTTCAGTTTGACTCTAGAAGAAGTCTTCCTCGAAAAGAAGCCTTAAAGTATCCTTGGTTGTCCATCTACATCCATGATTCTATGATGAAAGGAAGAAGTTGGAATCTTTAGGGCATGGAATCTATAGAAAACTCCATGGACCCAAGAGCTAAAGAGAAACATGAAGAAAAAAATGAAGATTCCAAGAGAGAAAGAAAAGCCAGAACATCTAGTTATTATATCGAGAATCACAAGACTACCAGCTTGGTTTGAACTCAATAGAAGCAAACAAACAATAGAAATGGAAGTTACGATAAAGAAGAATGTATGTAAGAAAATGTGAAAAAGACTTATGAATAGAAGCATCGAGAGATTCAGAGGTTCTTCCAGAAGGAGGGAGAAGACTATGACGACAACTCGTTTTAGTAAACCAGATTACCTCCTGTAGTATCCATGGATTGGAATTTACATGTAAAAGACTGTTCTTCCCAAATAAAGCAAATTGAGAAAGAAGCTTATACTAGAAAGAGACCCATGTATGCAGATATAAGAAGACCTTGTATGGATTCAAACAACTTGATGCAGAGTATCTCATATACAACAGAAGCGTGGTGAAAACCTTCTATCAAAGAAATAATGCATCAGAATGGTTACTCAGAAGTCTGGAATGATGTAATCCATGGCAAACTCTCTTGATGACAAAATAAGTGCTACTTGGATATGTTTCAGTTTGAGCTTTGCCACGATGTCATGAGATAGCATGAAACAAAAGTACTGAATTTGACCATGATATATTGTAATGATTAGAGCTATATGAAGTCTTCAGAGAAAACCAGTGTTCCATTACAGATCGAAGTACCTTGAGATCAAGCATTATATTCTCCATGATGAAGTCCAAAAGAAAGAAGTGGTTCTCCAATATATCTCGACATATGAGCAGATAGCAAATATTTTGGTAAAGCCTCTGTCCAAGATGAAAAGTTTGCGTACTTAAGAGACAAGCTGGGGCTCGTGGAGACGACTTCCTTATTAAAAAGGAAGAGATTACTCCTAGGTTGGGAGGGAACACTGATATGTTATTGATTTATGGATAATCATTTTTCAGTTCGGAAAATGGTCCAGGAAGAGCAGTTCCTTTCCAGTTCGGAAATTTGTTTGAGATTTTTAACGGACATGCATTTTCCAGTTCGGACAGTCATTTTCGTAATGAAAATGGTTTGATAGATTGCTGATGTACCATAGACAATGATTCCCCTTGTGGTCAGTGTGGGGGAATGGTCTAGGACAGTCATTTTTCTTGGCAGTCACTCTGAGAAGTGGTCAAGTAGAATGGTTCGCCTCGCTGGGCAGTCATTCTTTCGAAGTTCACAGTTAGCAGTTTCGAAGAATGGTCCGTTTTGGAGGTTGGTGCAGGACAATCATTTCCTTAGGAAATGGTCTGGACAGTCATTCACTTGGGCCGACTCATTCTCTCCAGGTTGCACTATGATTAGTGTCAGAGGAATGGCCCAGTTAGGTGAATGGTCCAGGTTCAACAATCGAGGACAGACATTCCCTTGGGCAAACTCATTTTCTCCAGGTTGCACTATGACTAGTGCTGGAGGAATGGCCCAGTTAGGTGAATGGTCCAGGTTCAAAAATCAGGGACACTTATTCTTCTATGCTTGAGAAGAATAGTCCAGCTATCCCATGGATGTTGTTTTACTTTTTGAGGGCAGATGCTCTTCTAGATCTCACAGATGTGAGTGGAAGAATGGCCTAGATGAATCAATTTGTATCATGATATTGTTATGCAGGTTGATATGATTACTATGGAGATTGTATGTCTCTGGACAATAGTTGTATGGCACTGTGGTGGATGTGTTCCATTGGTTAAGTAGTCGTGTGCTACTTGGTGTGGTTGTGTACCATTGGATAGTAGTTGTGTACTATTATGGATAGACACAGTTGTGTTCTATTGAATGGCATTGCTCTGATTGCCATGAAGATTATCAACTAGATGGATAGTTAGTGTGCTGGTGGACAGACATTCCCCAGGCGGAAAATGATCCAGGACAATTATTCTTCTAGGACATATGTTCGTATTAAAAGAATAGTCCTTGTAGCCCATGGCATGGCTTCCAGCAGCTATTGGAACAATTATTCTTCTAGGACATATGTCCAGATTAGAAGAATGGTTCTTGTATCACTCTGTGGAGTGAGTGACTTATTCAACATCATGCATGATTACTCAGATGGAGTATGGCTTTTAGAGATGATGTAGTTGATGTTAGAATATAATGGAAGTGCTCGTTTAACCATAGACAATATCACTATTGTCACCCAACCATAGGCCGAAGCCACCCTCCGAGCACCTTAACCTTGACAAAGAATCATTCCGGAAGCAAACCCTAGGCTAGATAGCCAAACAAAGGGTGGCACACCTTTCTCCAAGGATAACGCACCAAACAAGAGCTGATCAGATAGTCCAAACCATAACCAAGGGATAGTGCAAGCCAAAACGTAATCTGCTAGTTGCAACGATAACTCTCCTCCAAACTTGCGCACAAACTGGCTAACTGCAGTGCGCACAAGTGAGCTCTGCAGTTCTGAGAATGCTTGCCAGAATGAAGACCGACCTCCTTTATTTATACTAAAACTGACAAACTGCCTGGGCCGATTTCTCATTCTGGGTGCCTATTTACTCAGTATATAATATTTCATTTAGCCGACTTCTTCTCTTGGAGGCTAATAACCTAATACAAGTTATCTTCTTGAGCCGACTTGCCTTCTAGGGTGCTTAGCCAACTAATTAGGGTTTCTTCTTACTTCTCGGAATATTCTATTCTCGTCAGGTTTACACGTGGAGGTAAATACCTCCTGCAGCTACCATAATATCAACACTCCCTCCTAGCTAGGGAGGTATTGAAGGTAATGGTCTTGAGCACAAACATATCATTCACCCGGTAGCATCAACATAGTCGTATAGACTATCTCATGACTAGATCATGAGCACCATCATCACTATCAGTGTCATCAGCTGCATCATCTCTCGAAACCATACTCCATCTGAGTAATCAGACATGATGCTGGATAAGTCACTCACTCCACAGAGTGACACAAGAGCCATTCTTCTAATCCGGACATATCTCCTAGAAGAATAAATGTCCTAAACCATTTTCTGTCTGGGAAATCTCTGTCCATTGATCATCCATCTAGCTGATAATCATTTCCAACACTACTGATAGTCTTCAAGGCAATGGGAACAATATCATTCAATAGAACACAACTGTGTCTATCCATAGTAGTACACAACTACAATCCAGTGGTACACTACCACACCAAGTAGCACACAGATACTTGATCAGTGACGTATACTAACAATCAGTGGAACACATCCACCACAGTAGCATACATCTACTGTCTAGAGACATACAGTCTTCATAACAATCATTTAATATCAACCTGCACAGAAAACATTATTATGATATAAACTGAATCATCTGAGCCATTCTTCCACTCACATCTGTGAGTTCTGGAAGAGCATTTGCCCTCAGAAGGTAAAACATCAATGATGAGCTAAGAATGCCAAACGATGCCAAAAAATCCTTCCAATAACAAGTGCGCCTCACTTAGAAAGAAATAATA
>SNQJ01S0047685.1:7600-23802 GCA_010110895.2 Picea sitchensis
AATTCCCCAATACCCAACATATAAATCTATTGAAATATTTACAGCAAAAACAAACATATATACATACCAATATTCACAATTGTTTACAATGAAATAAAATGTTTTCTTGATCCATTTGGAGTGAGTGAAATATGTGAAAATAGATTTATATTAAATAGTTATTAAAATATTCATGTACATCATCATTTAGTACTTTTAGTCGGCCTCTTCTTCTTAGCTCTATAGTTCCTAATCATTTCATCAATATCTACGTCTTTGTTCTCTGGGTGCTCTTCAAAATTTGACTGTGATTGCATCCTCTCACACAGAGCACACCTAGTCACAGGGTACTCATGGTGTAATGAAGGTTGTTGTGATGAGGCATCACATACAAAATAAAAAAAAATACAAAATTTAAATGGCCAGTTTTTAAATATCATTGAACTAGTTCAGTAATATTAAAAAAACCACTTGCAATGTCATTATTTACCTAGTGCATTGGTCGATACCATTGGAATCGTTTCCCCTGCATGCTCCTCTTCAACTATATGAGCCTCAAGTACAACATTCTCTTCCATTGAGACCACAAACTTTATAAGGACAATCATAAATGTATAAGTAAAAAAATTATAAGTAAAAAAATTATAAGTACAAAATGTATAACTACAAAATTATTAAGTATATGATTAAAATACAACCATATTACCATCATGTGCCAGCTCGTTCGTAGCACCATCATGGGGCTACACCCCCGTGGAAAATTGGGACTACATGGGAGAACAATCTTCTAGTTGCAAACTGTTATCAACACACTACTCTCCAATACTAGTGTGTTCGTTGACAATGTTGCTCCCCTAATTAAAAAATGTTGTAAATATTAATAATATCCAACATGAATGTATTATATTAATAATAAATATTAACGTGAATTGAATTTTATTTACCTTATCCTGCAAAGTGGTTCTTGGTATCTGCCCCAAGCTTTTTCGGTGTTCAACTACAACTTTATAGCTGTACTTGTAACCAACCTGAAGGTCTTCCTCTATCGTTTCAGTACCAAACTCGTCACCTTGCATTGCATACAAGTGTGTATTTTTAATGTTATTCACTGCAATTACCTAAAAAATTTAAGGCAATACAAATAAGATATTTAGGTACTTACAATTCGTGACTACAACTTCAAGTAGTCGCCCTAGCCTAGTCTGTGCTAGCCACATTTGGAAAGCCTTTCTTTTGTTTCCTTTGACGTTTCAGTCAACCTATCATCAAAAGTTTCAAGTATGTTAATATATACCACAATTTTATTTACATCTAAAAAAAATTGAAGATATTGAATTGAAATTGTATTTTACCTTCTGGGACCAGAGGTCGTTTTTCCTTCATCTGACAATTTCTTCTCTTTTGTGTCCTCAATGAGGGCCTTTCACTTCCTCTCTAGAATCATCAGAGGACGCTCGTACCTATCATTTATTTTCAAGTTCTTCCTATATGTTTCTCACGTATATTTTAAATATTGGCTAGCTGCAGCAGTGGCCGAGGTCTTATTAAATCTGTCTACACCAAAAAGGCTTTCGAGATAATCCATCAATTCTTTTTTGAGGTTGGAATTTTGGGAATTCCACCTCTCCCGTATGGTGGGCCCAAAAGTCAGCAACACCTTATTCTCCAAGGACCTATAAAAATCATTATTCCCTACAATCAAAATGATTATATGATTATTAATTTAAAAATAATAACTTAGATGATTTATATTTGTCTACATAGATAACATGAAAGAATTAAAATTTTAAAAATTACCTGGGACTTTAACCTACTTTAATGAAAGCCCTTCCTCATTGACCATAAATGTTCCATTAAAGGTCCATGTGCTAGTCATACGTCTTTCTTTAGGAAAAGAAACCATATAGTTTGACAAATCATCGGCCTTATCTCCGTCACCACCTCCAGAGCCTACCTGTGTGGTTGCTTCCTCAGTGTGAGTGTCGTAGCTCGCATCTAATGGTGTAGAATCTGGAGATCTGAATAGCTGCATCCTGACAGATATATGAGGGCCTACATCGGGACCCTATGGCATCTGTGAAGCACCACTACTACTGGCACCATGCATGTCGGTGTCAGCAGGATCCAAAAATCTTTATAAAGAAAGAATTTTTTTTTTTCATTTAGATAATGTAAAAGTTAAAATTCAACCTTTTATAATTAATATTATGACATAAAAATAAAATCACTTGAAATTTTGGTTATTACCTTATATGTCTTAAGCCTTGTCATAACTTCTTTGATCCTTTCTTCGACCTCGGGAGTTTGATCTAGAATATCTAACAAGTGAACTAGTTCTTTGTTTCCTTTATTGAACTTTTTTCTAATTAAAACCATATGGGTGATTCATACAAATCCCTTTTGTTGAGTGAATCATCATCAGCATCATGTCTCATCGACTACATATTCAACAAAATAAATGATAATACAGTTATGTAAACAAATAAAATAATTGATCGCCATAGAAATAAAATGCACATTAAATGAAATTCAAATTTTTTTATTCATTTACCTACTCTGAGGCCGCTTTTGATTTACCACGATCAGTCTGCCACATTACAGTAAAATTAGAACCATCATTATCATGAGAAATAAATTCAAATTTATGAGAAATTCAAATGTTGATAACAAAAATAGGACACACTAAGTACTAAACATACTGAAGCTCTCCAAATGGATTAACATCATAAAGAACATAATGAAAATCATAAAATATGAGAGTCATTGCTTACAGTTTGGGTAAATTAGTATACGTACCACCCCCATAATAGAAACATATGTATCTATTCAATTCAAATTGTAATCAATCAATAACTCTTCCCCTGCAACTATTGATTTTATTGCACATATGAATACACGGTTTCCTTCATGCCCCTCAAATATGCAATTGGATCACTTATTTGTGGTCGCGGGTCGTGTACTGTTTATAAACCCTACAATAATCTCAGTTGTTTTTGGCCTTCCATCAATATAGATAGTTTCTCCTTTATTTTGATCATTGTCTTTTAGCTGTATATAATTTGCAGCCAAGCCATATCTTCGCATACTTTTTGTATATTGGACTATCCATATCCAATCTTTGTAGATATAATAGGGTTTGATATACTCCATCAATTCAGTTAATCCATCGTAATATACCTTTATGCCATCCATGGAAAATATCCCCAAACCATGTAATGACGATGGAGCAATCTGGTATATCCTTTCGTTTACACAAAAATCAGTGTTTATTTCAGGAAGATCCTTGGGTACCCATTGTTTAACTATATGTTTGTACCTCAAGGGCACCTCGATGTCGTCTATGCTCTCATAATCATAAGAACATGATCCCCCTTTCGCAAGAAACAATTCCATGTGTCTATGGAATTTTATTTTGATCTTCTCACCTCTAGTTGATCTCCACTTGTTAGACCTACTATATGTCTCACTTTCCTCTATTCTACCTGAAATTTCCTCACTCAATGAAGATAGATATGACAAATACATGTTTGTTTGTACGTCCTATAACACCATTAATGACAGAAATAGTCAGACAATCAAGATGTAACACTAGTTCATTACTAGTATCCTATTGGCATCACAGTAAGCTCATAATGATTACCATAGTGTTACTATTTTACAATTGTATTATGCTCTATTACTATTGGTATACTATCTGGGCATTATAGGGGCATGTTTGGAGTCAACTGACATCAACACCAAGAAAGACAAAGCATTTTGAGATATTTTTAGTTTCTTACAAATTCATGTTCTATGACTCTCCCTGTCTAGTGTTTTCCATATTTTTTAGCTTTGGACTTGAAATGGTTAGAGTGGGATATGGGGCACTCATATCATATATTTTTTCCAGTGAAAATTTGACCCAAACTCGATAGGAACTATGCAAAAAATTAGGATTCCACTTCTATGTTGGGAAATTTTCTCATGTAACTTTACCCTAAGTGTTTTTGGACAATTTAAAGACAACCAAAATCATGGTATTTCTGAAAAAAATGAAAAATAAAGGTGGAACTTTAACTCGCCAAAATGACTACCCTCATCGGAAATATGAATATTATTTCAAATACATGAATATGCCAATACTAGACTACAATGCCTATGTTTAACACTTAAGTGGGCCCTAATAACATTGATAATACCAATGGAGGTCACACCTAGGGAAGAGGGAAACGAGGTGGCTAAGGCAGAGGACAAATCAAACCAATTCGATGCTAAAATTGAGATTAGTTGGGCCACATTTTGAGAAATCACTCCCATGTGATGATGTTAAAAGGAACCATCAAAGGCATGAATGATGATGAGATGATATTATCAATATTTTGAAAAGGAACCATTGAAGGCACTAATATTAATTGTAAGGTGACATTAGTGAGAGCATATTCCATTGATTCTAGCTAA
This sequence comes from Picea sitchensis, assembly GCA_010110895.2. NCBI lineage: Eukaryota > Viridiplantae > Streptophyta > Pinopsida > Pinales > Pinaceae > Picea > Picea sitchensis. Next base: position 12,017 of record SNQJ01S0047685.1, read on the forward strand.
AAGGCATCATTGAAGGCATGAGGTGAATATGTTAGCATGGGGATGGAAAAGGAACCATCATTTTCTTATGGATATGGTGAACTATACATTCATGTTAGAATTTATCCATTGGTGAACCATAAACCTACACTGACAGATCCATAATATCTAGAGGACATAATCAAAAGATTATACATACCTAAATGGTGAATTTTCAATTTAGCAATCGAACATGCAACAAAAAAATTGAGGTGGTGGTCAACATGATACAATGGATGATTGTGTTTCATAATGTTTTTAGATTCAAGAGCCTAGGTAGATATCGACCCTTATGTTCATCATTGTTGCATGTGTTATCACTCCAAGAAACTCCTTAGGGTTGTAGGCTAAGAATGCTTGGTAACTTAAAAATAATGTGTAGGTATGCTTGGAACAATGGGGTCTTTAATGATCAATGTAATAGACAACTCATCATACATCTAAAGAAACAGTGCTTTCAGGAAATAATAATCAGATCAAGTAATTTGAAAGGAGAGGATGAAGAACACTAATCTTGATTGCCAAATACAACTGGGTGTAGGGCTTAATACAAGATAGAAAGAAAATCCTTCACTTCAAATCTATGAGCTTAATAAAGAGACAATAGTCTTCATAAGCTAAGATAAACTGAAATGAAGTGAAGAAAAGGAAACATGGATATTTCTAATATTGAAAACGAAAGGAGACTGCAATTTTATTATATCATAAGAGTCTATACAGTAGCACAAAAATGTATCCCAGTTTGAACCTGCCCAAGACTCTTAGAAAATCTAGGCATTTATAGCCTTTTACAATCAGTTTTCAGATCCTAAAACAATGGATCTGATATTCTAAAAATAGAAAGTCAAAACTGATTTACAAAAGATAAGGAGAGATCCTCAAGATGAGGTCAATCCATATCTAAGAGTAGTAGATTTGATGAAGTGCATTTTTAGCCTCCCAAGGCTGTTTGATTTAGTCCTCCAAAGACAAAATTCGAATTGGATGATGTGTCATTTGATCCCTATCATTTTTCCCTTGAAAATGACCAAATCTAGTCAAAAAATTCCCTTTTGACTTTCATCTCCAAGAACGGCCATCAGATTTTGATTTGATAATTCATAACCAACTTATTGAAGAAGATTTCATACCAATCCAACTCGAAAATCTCGAATCTGAGCAAGAATTCAGTTTTTCTGGCCGTGACAGTCTTTCACTAGCTAATTTACCCGAAAATCTGCTCCTTAGCTGGTGAAAGGCAGAGCTTTCACCAGCTAACTAGCAAAATTCAAGACGGGTTAGCTGGTGAAAGCGCGGATTTTTTTAAAATCAAATTTCTTAGCCATGGAGAGTCCATTTTGCATGCTTGAATAGTCGATCAACATCTAAAAATCCTAATCTTTCCAATGGTGCTTTCAAATCTGCATTTGGAGCCCAAAAATCTAGTCAAATTCCCCCTACAAGATTAAGCATCATTCTTTAAAAAATGCCAGTGCATTTTTTATCGCTAACAGCATGGATCCTTCCCCAACACCAATACTTGATTTAAACATGTGTTTTATGATATTTTCGATCCAATACTATAATGGGTGGAGTGAGATTCTTATGTTGTCTAGTTTTGAAACACTTCCCACTGACTTGACCTCATACCAAAATCAAATTATATAATGTTTTAGGTCCAAGAAAAAACCATGTAGAATTGAAGGGATGAGACATGGAATACAAATGGGATGAAATATGATTAAAAGCACAATATTTCCTACATGGTGTAAATTCAAGATGAGACAAGGATGGCACATATGCATAGTGGGTGAAGATAAAACATTGATGTGAATAGTAAATAGAGACTACATGTGCATATGAAAATCCTAGAAAGTGTCATACTGCCACACTAACAATATCAGGGTTGACTTAAAAGACTTCTTTGAAATAGACTACAAGTGGGGTTGAGGAAAGGAAACTATAATAGAAGGTGGAAAACATTAAGGGATGTGATTCCTCAAACCAAGGAGAAGAAACGGTAGAAAGGTAAAGGTGGCCTATACATGTCAAAAGGGAGCGAGCAAGTTAGTTTTATGCTTCAACTCCTTGACTTTTCAGTGAAAGGTGAAGATGATGAAGAATAGAATTAGCTTTTATGTGAAGCCAACTAGAGTGCCAAGAATATAATGACTTTGAAACAATGTTGGTCAAATTCCAAACATCCTTGAAAGGTTGGGCTTTGAAATGGTACATGGGGAAATTTTTAACCTTTCCAATACATGCGGAAAGGTATTTATTTGCATCTTGTAAGACCTCTTAAGCCACTCAACTACCATTTATACTTCTATATACACATGAACATTAAGAAATCTTCTCCAATTACAACCTCAATGGTTGACAATAGAGCATGAATCTTTGCTCAATTTCCAGTACCTCTTCGATGCCCAATCTTGAAACAGAAACTAAATTTGTCATTCAAGGATATAATATCCTCAATGCCACAAGGTACATGATTACCACATGATTACCTTCACTCACTTCATCCAAAAAAGCACAAATTTGTTAATTACCTTGACTTACTCTATCCAAAAAGGACAAATGGGACAAGCCCTTATTCAAAGGCCACGATTACATGATCGAATTAATGGTGAATGGGCAAGACTCAAGACCTAATAAAACTTATAAATTGTAGGATAAGGTGACACAATATTGATTCTTTGGATAAGGGTGACACTGATAGCTACCCAAACTATAAGTGATGACATATCCAAAATACAAAATAAACATTGTGTTCCTCTTTTTTGTTTTTTTTATGTTTTGGGAATGATGTGTTTTTCATTTCTTGTTATTAATTTTTTATTTTTATAAATATTAAAATAGTTTTTTTGTTATTTATGTTACAATGAGTAGGTGAGTTCCATATGAAAAAAAATGGTTTTAAGGAACATGAAAACAAAGGCCGGGAAGTGTTCAATGATGTGCCCATGATGTGTCTCCTTAAGTGGGATTAATAATGATGGTAGCATCATTGAAGGTTAAGATTTAGAACAAGAATGGGGTGAAACAATGGTTCATCAACATGATTCTAAAGTAATACAATAAACTAAGTGTAAAGGCTCAAGACTCCATTAGGTAATGGTAAAAAATTAAGAAGAGAAAGGCATGAGTCTCATTCATACAATAATATACTATGTGGACTCCCATACCTATGGTACAAAGTCGCATGGGTGTTAACATGTGAACTGTGCTAAACTAACGAAACGTATACAAGGATGAGCACTAGCATTCAATGAGAACAAAAAAGTGGCTTAGAGAGGTTAAGTTGTTTGCTGGTATGGGGTGGAACCTTTGGTAAAATCAAAGGGAAATAATAGGAAAAAATGCATTGTATCATAGGAATATAATAATCCTAAGTTATATTTCAATGAGTTAAACCTAAAGCAAAATTACCAAAAATTGTAAAAGATAGGAAAAAGGGTAAAAATTGTTTTTGGCTATTCTTGATTAACCAAAGCTTCTCATGCCTTTCGGCATTCCAAATTTATGAAACCTCACCTTATTAACTCATTTTGAGGAATCTATCACATCAATTGATGAGATGTTCACCTTGGAGTTTGCATGAAGGTTTCATTTGGCATGTGTGGGTTTGTTCAACCATCCATTGAATTGGAGAGGACATTGGCATGATTTAAGGAGGGTGATTACACCTTTTTGGATTTACATTTGACATATTAGAGTTGATTTAGAGGAGGATTTCCATTTTTTATGGTTACATTCATCACTTTTGAAGCGTCCTTCACCTTGAATAGCCATGTGTCCACTTGGAAGGGGCTTGTGAGTCCTTTTTTACATGTTTGATGATGATTGGTACACCTTCACACAAGACTTATGGAGCCTATTTACAAAAATACATGACACAAAAATACAATAAAAAAAAACTATACATTTTATTTATTTATTTTACCCATGGGAATCAAAAATTGGTAAGTTTTATCTAGACTAGGCCCAAGATCAAGCCTACTTGTTGCCACTATAACACAAGAGTATTTCCATATGGGGTATGTTTGGGACTCTTGAAGGTGCACATAAACACACTGAAATAGACATGACATAAAACATAATGTGCCTAAGTCAATGCGTTACTAGCCCCAAAAAATGTTTTGAGGATGCCATCAAAAGGTCAGTAGTTTCTGACCATTTCTACAAACTGCTCCAGTAGTTTCCCAATGCTTTTCAAAACTTGTCCATAATTTCTTGCAAATGGTTTTTTCCCCTATTTTTAATTTAAAAACAAAAACAATAACACCTATACTAATCGTTAAAACCCCCATTAATCCTATCATATGAAAATAAAAAACCTCAACAGTAAAAAAATCTCACAAAAGAGCAGAAAACATGTTTTTTTCAAAAATAGAGCAGCAAACTGATAGGTAAAAAACATGTAGCAATTTTTAATGGACAAAATTTACTTGATAATATTTTCCTGGGAACCCAAAAATTGTAGGTCGGGTTTTCTCTCATTTCCTACAAATTCCTAGTTAGTCTACATTCAATGTCTTGTTGTTAACATTAGCAGTCCAACCACATTTCCATTGCAAGAAAGGTTAGAGTGTCTTAAAGAACATACCATTAGAGTCTCGGTCTCAGTCTGGAATGGCCCTCGATGGTCTCACGCATACTTTCCCTCAATCTTGGATGACCCTCGACGATCTCAATGCCCTCTCTCGGTCGTGAATGTCTCCACTCATGCGTGGGGTTTGGGTGCTCTCCATGTCTCAATGCCCTCAATGCCCTTCATCTCTGCAATGCCTCTCCACTCCTGCGCGGGTTTTGGGTACTCTCTGTGTCTCAAATCCCTCTATCTTTGCAATGCCTCTCCACTCTTCCACGCGAGTATAGTGTTATGATCACTAGTTTGGCTTCTCTTTGATCGGTTGTGAATGGAAATGGGCGTGAGGATAGTGTTTTGTTTTGTTTTGTGTGATGTTTTTTTTTTTTTTAATAATGTTTTTTTATTATTTTTATTTTTATTTAATTAATATATATTATTGTTGAGTTAGAAAAAGGTACAAATATTCTCCTGATTACTATGGTTTGTGATATATTCTTTGTTGACTTTTTGATTAATTTGAAGTAATTAGGAAAGAAAATGATTAAAAAGTCTTTTAGAAATATTATTGAATGATATTAGATATTTTCTAAATTTGGGTTTGAATTGTTTTGATTTTATGCAGAAAATGGACAATTGTTGTTAACTCAAGATAATGAAGAAGATCATGAAGATGCATAGGCCATTGAAGATCGAAGAATCAAGCACAAAACAACTTAAAGGAAGATTGACTATTTATCTTGTAATCTTCATAAATAGTAAAATCAATCCTAAGGATCTCTCGATCCTCAAGATAGCTTAATTTACTTATTTCATTGTAATATATAGAGGATAGTGAACAATAGAGGGAGGAGAAGGAATTTAACCAAACATTCGAATCTCTAAATTGTTGACATTCTGTACAACAATCCATTGTAAATGTTTTATCATTTATGGAATTAATGAAAGCTTCAAGTGTTTTGATCATCCCTGCATACTGAGTTTTTAGTAGCAATATCTTCTGAAGACCGTGGGCCCAGTCGGAAGGAGTTACTGTCTCATCTGTAATCGTATCAATTCTTTTATAATTATGTGATTTGAATTTCCTTTCAAATAGTTAGATAAACTTGATAATGTGTTGATTCTTTTACGAATTAGTTATGATGTTCATTTGCAGAGAATAGATGTTTCATTTGAAGATTGTCGATTGTTGTTCCATTTCCAATTATTGTTAGTTTAGCGCTTGTGAATTCCTTTCATTTTCACATACATTGTTACTTTTATCAAATTCGCATTTGTTGTTCCTTTCACTTAATTTGCATTTGTTGTTCCTTATTAAATATTTAGTAATTTGTTGTTCCTTTCCAGTAGATTAGTTAATCATTGAAAGATTGATTCATTAAATGGTTGTGCAGATTAAATTATTGTTTCTTAGATAAATGAATTCAACAAATTGATTAATGTTTTGATTCATGGTGTGTTGTTGATCAGATTACAATTTTGTTGAGTGAGTTATTCGTTTTAGAGTTTTTAATGAATGAGTGAAGAACTTGATTATTGCAGTAATTTAGATAGACTCGGATTTTATTTAACTGAATTATCTACACGATTTAAACCTCTACAACTATCTGCATAGACTTTCCTGACATTCTTGAAAGAGAATACAAATCCTTGGTTGATAAATTAATGTCAGACTAAGGTTGGTTTTAGGACATCTTTAGATCCCAACATTTTGGTGTCGTTGTCGGGGAGAATGTCAAAGATAGCATAGGTTGTGTCTCTGGAGGATGAGGTATTGAAAACGGAAGGTAAGAACCTATGTAGGAAACAAGTAAAATGCTTGTGTCAACACCTACCTTTAGCTAATGCATAGAGGTTATATATGTGCATAGAATTTGTGTCTATGTATATGACTAAGAAGAAAGAACCTGAAAAATTAAAACCCCCACCAAAAACTACAAAATCCCAAGGTCTAGTGCCCCCTGGAAGGAGCACTTTCATAGACAACATCATCTGAAAAGTTGAATCTCAATCCTCGGTTGGACCTTGAAAAGGTTATACCCAAATCTTTCAAGCAGCAAATTCACCAACTGTAGCTCATGCTGAGGTTCATAGTGGAACTAAAGGGACTGAACAAAGTTTCCAAAATACCCATACTCCACTTTTTAGTCCCTTAGACGAGGGAAATACTTGTAATTTGAAAGAAGGAGAAGGGGAGACCAACAAGATTACTGAGGCAAACCCACCACCACCTGAACCTAGATCTCCTATGATTTTGGTAGGAGAAGGAACACTTGAAATCCCATATATAGGTAGCACGATTAAATCTCCTAAGGGACCAAGTAATCAACCACCTCAAGTAGAACACCCAGACCAAGAAATCCCTGAAGGTTATTGGCACAACAAAATTAGTCAACACCCCAGACTTCCACTTTGGAATATCCTATAGTTGATTCGGTTGTTAATTCCCCAATGAAATCCATTCCACTACATAATCTTCCAACCTTTAATGGATTGATCTCAGAGGACCCTAACGCGTTCTTATTCGAGTTTGATGTCCTGTGTAGAGGCTATGACTACACCTCTAAACCCCAGAAACTAAACCTATTTCCTTCCACTTTGAAAGGAGAATCTTTACGATGGTTTATGGGATTAGGGGGAGGAACTATAAACTCATGGGATGAAATGAAACAAACCTTCCTTACAAAATATCAAGACTACTATAGAACCAGGGATTTAAAAGATGAAATCTTTAAAATGACTGCAAAAGAAAGTGAAAAACTAGAAAATATGTTGAAATATTTCAATATAACCTACAGAGATCACCTTACGGTACACTACCAGGTGAGGTACTTAAAGCCACTCTCATAAAAGGTATGAAGGATGAATGGGTAGAAACATTGAATTTAATGGGAAAAGGTGATATTTATCAAGAAACATATGATGACATTGTCCAATTGTGCATCAAGTGTTCACATGAAAGTACACGAACCAGATCAGGAATACATGCTCCCATCACTAGAAGTGGCAACATTACTAGTGGGAGTGTCACCCGAGCAAAAATTGTTAATCTTTTAGAAAATTTTAAAACTGATATTTTGGGTACTCTGACTACACAATTGGATGTTCTACAGGTTAAATAGAAACAAGAAGAATCAGAGCAATCGTTGGCTATATTTTGTCCACGATGCAGGTGGAAGCATGGTTCAAGAGAGTATCCCTTGGATGTGGTTTGGACCTACACCATCTGTGTCAAAGACCATGCAACAGAACAATGCCCATCACTCCCAGGACTAAAAGTTGTCTTTAAAGAAGAAGAAAAGGAAACAAAACCAATATATCTAATGGCTCATCATTGCCATTGGCAAGCTCAACCCCCAGGGATGATGCAAGATCCTTCTTCTTTCTTTCATGGGTAGTATAATTAGCAACATAATTATGGAAACACATGGCGAGGCCAACCATTTGCTAACCCCACCTGGCAGTACCAACAATATCCTACTGCACCCTAGCCAAATCAACTAGTTGCTAATCCTACTTGACCTAACCTACAATACCCTACCCCATTTTGGCAGAATTCAAATAATAACCCATATCCTTCTCAATGGACTAGCATAGCTACCCAAGCCCCCAATTGGAATCAAAACTGGAAGTGCCCCATGGGACTGACCAATCAACCCATGCGAATGTCTCCTCAAGATCAACCCACTTTACAAGCTCCACTTCAATTACCCCATAATCCTCAACCTCAAATGCACCCTCAACTACCAGCTCAACCCAACCCGAATCCTAACAACAGACCAGTCCAGCTCGTGCAAATTGTTGAAAATTTAGAAGGTGGAACAAACTTTGTCGGGTGCAACAAACTTCAGTTGAGGTCAGAGTGTGTAATTTCTCCTAAGGAAAGAAATGTTCATCAAGAACAAGATAATGAGAATGATATACAACTAGCAATAAAACCATTAACTGTGGTCATAATAGAAGAAACAGAACAGGGGGGAAACACAATCGAGCAATAGAATCCTGATGAAGATGTAATTTCTCCTCCCCCGTTTCTCGAGATGTTAATGATAGGAAAACTAGTTGTATATCCTAACTTTGATATCGTTGGGGAACTAAAGAATCCATGTGTTAAAATTACACTCCTACATGCTTTGCAAGATATTCATATTTATGAAAAAACAATCAAAGAATTACGTGGGAAGAAGCCCGGAAAGAAAACTAAAAATCCATGAATTGTTCATGTGGTAGTAACTTTGTCTGATCTTATTCTAGGAAAACATGAGCTAGTCAAGTACACAGACCCAGGAAATCCCGTGGTAATAGTTCAGATACAGGGTTGTTTTTTTCCAAATACACTAGTAGATTTGGGAGTAGCCATGAATATTCTGACCACCAAGACCTGTAATGTCTTGGGTATCACCTCCTTCAAACCTACTTCAACAACACTGGTGTTGAGAGGACAAAACTGGAAATTACCATTTCACATCTCTTCAGATGCATCGGATATTGCCATAGGCGCTGTCCTTGGATAGGAAGAAGACAAGAAACCTTATTTATTTTATTAGAAAAAATCTTACTCCTGCTGAATTAAATTACATAGTAACAGAAAAATAATTTTTAGTTGTTATACATTCTATTAATAAATTTCTCCACTATATAATAGGATATCCATTTATTATGTATAATGATGATTCTGCTATCAAATATTTATCTAACAAACCAATTACTAATGAATGGGTTACTCGGTGGTTGTTCTTATTGTAGGAATTTGACATCACCATTAAGGATCGGCCCAGAAGAGAAAATCTTGTTGTAGATTTCTTGTCTCGCGTACCCAAAACAGATAATGCTTTGACAATTGAAGACCAATTTTGAGACGAACACTTGTTCGTTGTCACTATTAAGATGCCTTGATACGCTGATGTGGAAAATTATCTGGGAGTTGGGAAACTACTAGCACACCTGTCATCAAGAGAAAGGAAATTAATCATTCAACACAGTGCACGGTTCACTTGGATTGGTGGATATATTTTCCACATGGGGTTTGATATTTATATCCGAAGATGTGTCAGAGACGATGAAATTTACTATTTCTTGAAGGCGAGTCACGATGAGCCCTTTTTCCAAGAAGTAAGTAATGATCTTACTGTTCATATTTTAGCTGGCTGGGAAGGTAACCCAACAGCATCAGTTCCATGAAATTGTTGTCTTTCCATCAGTGTACATATTGTATATAGTTTTCTTTAAATATTTGATTGAGTTTTTAGGTTTTTACTTTCTAGGAAAGTCACTATAAAGAGCTTTGGAGAATAAAAGCTAGAAAAGATGACTATAATGAATATAATTAGCACTCTTTTATGTTCCTTATTTAAACTTCAAATTGCTTCTGTCTCACTTTGAAAAATCCATCGAACAGGAGATGAATATGTCATCCTCTGCAACAAAAAGTTAGGTGATTTCACTAACAGAATGCGCAGCTGTAGTAAATAGAAAATGAATGCATAACACTAACAAACCATCCAATACTTTGATCATTGAATAAACCTACCCATAAAAATTAAATGAATTTAGTTGATGACTAATCAATCCTAGATTTGCTAAAACAAAAATGTCTACGAGAGGTATCTAATTACTTAATTAGATGGTTGAAATTTGAACATTAGATGGTGTTCCCTTTGTTGCGATTGTTGTTCCATTTGTGGGTAGTGTTGTTCATTTGAACATAACAGCTGGCATTCCCTTTGATGTGATTTCCATTCCCTTTTGTGAGTCGTGTCATTCATTTGAATTTAACAACTATCGTTCCCTTCGTTGCGATTTTCGTTTCCTTTTGTGAATCGTATCATTCATTCGAATGTAACAACTGTCATTCCCTTTGTCGCGATTGTCGTTCCTTTTTTCAGGTAGCATTGTTCAATCGAAATAAACAGTTGTTGTTCATTTTTGTGGTTGTTCTTGTTGTTGTCCCTTTCCTTTAAAAGTAATGATTTTTCACCAACAACACGTCCTTCTGATACATTTAGCCACTCCTTTGGGTATGAACTTCACTAACTAATTTTCAACATCATTACTTCTATCATCGTGGTAACAATCTATCATTTTCTTTTTGAGAAATATCTAGCATACCTTATCAAATTGTTCATGGATTGATTTTTCTGAATTGTCTTAATATTGTTCATAATCCTTAACCACCATAATTCATTTATTTCCCTTATATATACATATACTTGAATGATAATTTGTCTTCACATCATAATAAAGAGTCTAAGGTGCATTTTTACTTGGAATTCTTACACTTCTTACGCCATCCCACACTCTTAAGGAGTAGATGAGCCTCCCTTAATAAAGCCTAAAAAAAAAAGGGAGAAATAATAATAAAATAAATAAATATAAATAAAGAAAAGAACCTTCTCCAAAAAATGATAGGGGGTCTCATCATGAGCCAACCTACCACGATCATAAGAGATTAACATAAGTGACATTCCCACTATGGCTACCACACTAGGGAAATGGCCTTTGGCATCTAGCGTCAAAGGACAAGAGGTCTCAACATGAGTTGGCTTGTTCACTTAGGTTACGATCTAGTGAGTGGCATTGTCATTATCTCGCTACCAAACCAGGATAGTGGATGTTTTGAGAAAAGATGATTCAAACTATTTATTGAGTATACTGGCTCATCTATGGGTTAAAAGGAAACCTTGTCGAGGCTATGGATGCCTACTAGCAGCAGTGGCTCTTTCTGTGGTATGGAAGTTTGTTTTTTTTATACGCTAAGTTGTTTTTTTGTGTTCTTAGACTTCCTTTCTTAAAAAAAAAAAAGGCTACCATTCCGGTTATATTCAACACAAGGTAAAGTAACAAAGTTATGACATGTGGAATATTTATAAAACGTGAAAAAATTTAGACTACATGAAATATTCTTTCTTAAACATATTTGAACATTGGTATTTGAACTTATACTTCCCACAAAAGGTGTGATTATCATTCATGATTAACGTTAAATTGATTTGAAAGTTATTTATCATCGTTCTCCTTGGGGCGGTGACATAATAATTATCCCTCACTTAACTAACCACCATCATAGCGCTCACACATATCGACGGTCGAGGTCTGTTGGAAGATTGATTGTTGTCATTGATGTCAACCCTAGTCATGGGTTTTGGACCGCAAGATTGATAAAGGTATTTGGACATGAAGGAAAATGCACATGCATATA
>SNQJ01S0047685.1:23812-69761 GCA_010110895.2 Picea sitchensis
CACCATTCTAGTCTTAGCCCATCTCCATATAGTGCTTCAGAAGGGGCAAGACCCTCAGTTTGAGGGCTTTTTTGGAGGGTTATCATTATTCTACATTTGTCTACAGATTGGGACGTCTTGGAGCCATTGGGGACGTCTTGTAATTCAGTAAAACTCAGATCTAGGGAGATCTTCTTGAGATTTGAGTCTGAAACTTCTCCCATGGGATTCTCATAGCTCAATCTATATTCTTGGAGAGTTTTAGAGAATTTGGAGACCTCCTTCATCAGGGCCGAACCAGCTAGGGTTTCAGTCATCTAGTGGGCCACCCCATTCAGTGGGAAATTCAAATCTACGAAGATTGAGAGGGATCTTGGAGATTCAGGCACCTGGGTTATTCTTACCATCGCCCGATCTATCAATTGGCATATTTCTTAGGGTGATTGGACACTTTTGGTAGGAGGGTCGAGTTATTGAGGGTTTCAGCATTCTATTGGAGCATGGCATTCTTCAGCTGGAGAGTTTGGCATTCAGATCTTCTTGTATTGATCTTCATTTCTTATTCAGCCTTTGGAGGCATTATTTTGTATTAGCGGGAGCATTTAGTAGCAGCTCATATCTATTTCTTGTACGGCCATATGAGGTTTATGCCAGATCGGCCATCTATTGTATTGATCTTACATTGCTCATAATAAAAAGGTTAGATCTTTCCTTGTGCTTCTACATCTTGAATATATTGTGATCTCCATGTGTTGATGAATCTTGTATGCACTTAATAACTCAATAAAGTAGTATTAGTTAGTGATTCCAAGAAAGAATTTGGCTTGGGATCATTACATTTACCTTGCATTTTTCATATGTAATTTCACAATGAAAACTAGGTATTGACTTATTGGTACCCGAACATGACTCCCCTTAGTGATTTATGGGATTCCTCAATTTTTTCCTAAAATCCATGACCGAACTAAATCTTGGTTCCATCGCTCGACCATCCCTCTATCTCGATCCTTTAGTTCCTTGGATCTTAGAACTATTGCAATTATTCCCTAAACATTTCCTCAAACTTACACTTCAACCATTTAAACAAACCAAGAACGAATCCTAAGAAAACAAACAAGCCAATAACATGTCATTAATTCAATGTTGAGTTTGAGTAGTGCCGCCATTTTCCATTGATTAACAATAGGCCTAGTGTTATTATTTGTAGATGGGGAAGGTTTCCATATTTGATAGAATCTAATTTATTAGCTAGACATTGCTTAATAACGTATTTACATGAGATAAGGTACTATTTGAAAAATCTATATGACTTCTTAGGATGCAGTGCATTCATTATTAAAAAGATCATAGAGTTTGTTTTCTGTCGAGACATTGGGTATGTGAATGAATTGATAATTTACTAACTAAATCATTTTTGAATTCATTTTCCTCCTATTCCAAGGTCACAAAGGTCCTTACATGTGTGCTAAATCACCTTTATTTTGATTTTGAGTTAGCAAAAGTCATGGCTAAAATTTAACTTAATGCTTATTAGGTACCCACATTCTTATAGAATTCATGTTGGTTTTATCAACTCCCTTCTTGGGTTATCTAAGTTATTGACCCAGGGTTCATGTCATTCGGGATTCCAACAAAGCCTCTAAAACTATCGACCCTCTTGGTGAACTAGAAGGAAACACAACACTCAAAAGGTACTGTGCAGTCTCACCCGAGATAGCTCTAAATGGGTGACTGTAAGACTCTGGTGTTTATAGTCTAGGACAGAGTAGGGGATAAAGGGTTTCTAGATCAAGGCCCTGTTTTGAAAACTGGTATTGCAATCTACTTGTCTCTTGAAGTCACATATATATATTACACAGTATAATTCCAGCAAGGTATAACAGATTCACGACAATGTATTAAATCGTTCATCAAATTCAACCATTAATTGCTAACAGAAAGGAAAAGCATACATGCATTCATCATATTACACATATATTACCGTGGTTCACCTCTCTCTGGGATACATTCACAAAGATTTGGCTCTTGGCTCTTTTATTATGGTAGTTCTTGCTTACAATTCTCTGCAAAACTGGGTAAGATTTATGTGAGCAGAACTAGATCGCACCAGGCTCTACAGCCATCGGTCTAATCCTCATATTTACCTTCCCTCATATATTCCTTGCTCAACAACTTACAAAAATCAATTCATACAACTCAAAACCCTTCACGTATCGCCTATGCTCTAAGGAAACATCGATACTCAATAACATCGTAATCCCTATGAAAACTAACATAAGATCAACCCTATATGATACTTTCATATTTATATTTATCTTACGGTAGTTTTTTCTCCCATGCGCGTGTTGTTCTTCCTCCAGCTGTCGCTTTCCTTTGTGCACGCTTTCTTGCATTCACGCGTGGGTAAGATCTATTTGAGGCAAACTAGATCGCACCAGGCTCTACAACCTATGGTCTAATCCTTAGATCTACCTTCCCTTGTATCTTCCTTGCTCAACAACTTACAAAACTCAGTTCATACAACTCAAAACCCTTCACGTATCGCCTATGCTCTAAGGCAACATCAATACTCAATAACATCATAATCCCTATCAAAAGTAACATAAGATCAACCCTATATGATACTTTCGTATCTATATTTATACATTTCGGGCTCTTCATCCACTTTCAGAATATTACCAAAACCCTAACCCTTCTTACGCTAGGTTTTTATCCCATGCATGTGTTGTTCTTCCTCTAGCCATCGCTCTCCTTTGTGCACACTTTCTTGCATTCGTGAGTGCTGATCTTTTTCCAGTTGTCACTTCAGTTTCCTGCACGCTTTCTTTCCCATGATCGTCCTTCTTTCCACTTTGGCCTGGTGTCAACAGGCCCCCAACACTGACATGTGACTTGTCCCGAGTCACCTAATTGCACTATGCTTCCTTGATCTCCCTGGTGATCGTCTAGAACTTTTCTTGCAATTCTACTGCTTTTGTCAGTGCCTGCTCAGTTTTCTCCTTGATGATGTCGACTGTTTTCACTGCCACTTCTTCGCTCATCAGTCCTGAACATTCTAGATGAGTCTGTGCTGATTGTGTTCTAGCTTCTTCTGCCTACTCATGTACTGCTGCTATCCATTCCTGCAATGGTTCTATTTGAGCCTGACGCTCCTATTTCTTTGTTTGCACAGTGAGAAGTTCTGCCTATAACTTCTTTAGCTCTTGTGTCCCCTTGACCTGTTCTGGAATTGGGATGGTCTTTTGTTGCTGCTTGAATTCTTGGATCATTGCATTGATCCTTCCTTCCTTCTTGTCCCATTGTTAGACCTGTGGATCCTCTTCCATCTTTGTCCAGAGTTGCGCTGCTTTATCCAGAGTTGCGCTACTTTATCTAGCAAATCGACTGTTGTGCTAACCTGTTTTTCTAGTTCCTGGAGTCTACTGTTGCTTTCTTCTTCCTTTTCTCCTTTACTACTGGTGGGGTTATCAGTCTAATCTGTCCACGGAGAGTCTCAATCTCCTTCTGATACTGATCAATTGCTTGCGCAATCTGATCGATCTTTTCTACAACTAGGAGTTCACTTCCTTGCACAGTAGTTGGAAGTTTCCCAAAAATTTCTTTCACTTTGCATTCCATCTCATTTCTACATTCCTTCTCCTCTTGAGTTTCATATTTGGACTACACGCAAACTGTTTCCACTATTTCCCAGTTCTTTGTTGCTTGTTGTAGCTCGACCAAGTTTTTATGTGCTCAAAACTGTATCTCGTGGTCGATTCTAATCTGCAATTGGTATAAGGCCTTTGCTGGCATTCGTGTTAAGACCAAATGGATCTGATCCAAATCCTTCAGTGGTGTCTGTCCCACAATCTCATCCATTCATAGCATGCTAGGCTTTATGTAGACCTTGGAATGTGGCTTCGAAAGAACTGAGTCGCATTCTCTTACCTCCATCCTTTCTGTGGTCCATGTGCTTGATGGCTCTATTCCTCTACTGCTACTTATAATCTTGGCTTCTCCAAATTTCTTTAGGAGTTTTCCCATTTCTACCAGTTCCTTCTGCCGTTTATCCCTATGGTGCGCTGCATGATCGAAGTCCTCTGCAAGGCAGTCTTGGACCATGCTGGAAATCATCTCACCATCGTCCTCTGTGATTGTTTATTCTGGTGGTGGTCGTTGTGCCTTTGATTTATTGCGTGCACCTGTTTCCTGTACCGCTAGTCTCTTAGTTCCCCCTGGTTCCTGTGTGATGGGGTTTGTCACGGTGTCTTATGCTCCCTCAGCTAGTTTCTATTTTTAGTTGGTTGGCTAAGTGGTTTTTGTTCTCCCCTTCTGGGTCCTTGGCTTCTCTGAGCCACCCTTTGCCTGAGTCGACTTGATTTGGCCCGTTCTTGGTTTCTTGGGTATTGTGATTTTTGGAGGCTGTGCTTCCACCTGCGGGGCCCCTCCTCCTCATGTTTGTGCTAGTACTTCCCTGGGTATAGTTGGAATCCTCCATTCATCAAACCATTCATTGATGATCATGGCAATATCACCCTTGGTGATGCAGTAGTGCATCTATAGCCACTGTTTATGTAGGTCCTGCCTTGGCTATATCCACATGGCTTATCGCCTAGCCCATAAATTAGCGATGCCCCTGTATCGTGCGATAGCCTCTGGTGTTATTCTCCATGCTTGGATGATGGCCTCGTGTATCTCCTGTAGGTAAGCTTAGAATATAATTCCATTCTCCTTCTTATGCTTGGCCAGTGGCGTAGATTTCAGGAAGCGATATCTGGCTCCTCCTGGATGTGGTGTGGTGCAGAAGGTGATGTGGTCTAGTTCTTTCCATCCCATGAAATCTATGAGAGTAATCAACCATGAGTAATGAAATTCCATACTTTCTTCCTGCGCTTCTTTGCAGTCTACTTGGAACAAGTTTGATAGGTATGGTGCCCAGCTCATGAATGTGCCTTCTGCATACTGAGCTGCAACATCGATGACTCCTGTCGGTACTTCATCTTTGTGGCATTTTCGTAGCAGTTTGCAGGCTAAGATATTTGTGCCCAGTTGTGTAGTGGCATCATTAATTCGCTTGATTATAATGCTTCTTGTTCTTCTGTCAGTGCAATACTTCTTCTTCATCTCTTCTGCCAATGCTTTTTCCTTGGTCTTGTCATCCAGAATCAACGCAGGGTCCATACCCTGGATGGGTAGTCCTGTTATTTGCACAATAAGTTCAATAGTTATGGGGACGGGTTTTCCCAGCCATATATCCCCTCCATGTGTAATTGTTAACAGTTTCTTGACGCATGCCATTGCATATTGGCCTCTGCCAAAGTGTGGTATCTTCAACAATCCTAAGATTCCAATTCTGTTAAGTCCAGTTGCCCACTTGTGTGGCTTAGTGATAGTTCCTTCGAGAGGGTTCACGGCTATTGTCTCCATAAAGACTTGTGGTGCAAGCTCTAGATATTTGTTATTATCTGCTACGTCATGGTTGAAAAACTTGAGCTTCCTATCATGACCCAATAGCTACGAGTCCACCTGTAACCCCTCTGGTATTCGAGGTAGCATAATCTTTGCAGCTGGGTTCTTTTGAGGAGAGCTTAGTGTCTGAATCCTATCCTCCTAATGTGTTGGTTGGTTCAAATTTCCAGTAGCTTTTGGTTTCTCCTTTGCTATCCATTCTTCCCAAGCCTTGCCCATTTTTCCCGTCGGCTTGGCCGAAAATGAAAAATCTGGGATGGGTATTGTGGAACGTTTGGTTGTACTTTTACTTCCGAGTTCCGTATTCTTCCATTTATTTCCATGGTTGCTTCTGCATTTCCTAGCTATCCTTCTTGATGGGTTCCTACTGCTTCATTTTGAGGCTCCTGTGCCACTGCTGGCATGTCCTCTTCCATGGCTTCCGCTTGGGGATGCAGGATCTCTTCTTGGATTAGTGTTGATTCAATTGTGATTTTCTCTGGCAACGAGATTTCATCAATATCAATGATCTCTGGTAGCTGCTGCTCGTTTCCTTCCTGTGGTCCTCTTGACCTAGTCTGCACCCTGGTTGGTTTGGATGTCTGGCTTGCTTCTTTTGGTTTTGGTGGTGCCATAGTGGTGCCCTTTGAACGTCTGCATGGTTCAAATATCTTGGATAAGCTCTGCAATCTCACTCTGTGCATTCAGGCTGCTATTTCTCTTTCTTTGTTCTCCTTTTGCAAATAGACTAATTGTTTCTGTGCTCATGTGTTGTATGGGTGTTCCATGAAGCTTGTTGAGGATGCTTCCTACCCTGTGCGATTAATGCCCCATACGTGTAGGTTCAATGCATCCATGGTTGTTTCGTACTTGCTATTACACCTACTCTACCGTCTCCAGTTGGCGCATTTCGTGCGACATCCCATTTTTCATTAGCTTGATTTAAGTCTGCCTTGTGCTGTCCTATCAGCATTTTTTTGCTGATTTTTCCTTTTCCCACTTGTTTCCCTTTTTTCAATATGGCTGTTATGTTTTCCCTCGCTAGCTTCCTGTTTCGTATGCAGGTTGTTCATCACGCTGCGCACTGTTTTTTTTTTTTCTACTGCGTGGTGGGTGGTCGACTATCTTTGTACAACTTTAGCCTGCTCCCATTGATCATTCCTCTGAGGTTTGTGCCTACTAGATCTCTTAATTGTAAAACTCCTCCGTCTGTGACAACTTTTACCTTGTAGCAACGCTTTACTGTCATAGAGCAATACTAGATCTCCTTCTTTGAACATCTTCCTCTTTATGTGGCAGTCATGCCAAACTTTGTCTCTTGCTTTTTGTACTTGTTGATGGAATCCTGCCAAGATTCAGTCTTCCTACATCGATAGTAACTGATTCAGTATTTCCTATATTGCACCTCGTTCGGTCATTTGTGTGATAGTTGCTACACATAGGCTCGATATTATAAATTCTAATAGGACTACTGCTTATTGACCATAGACTAGTTTGAATGGTGTGTGGCTTGTCAAATTTTTCCATGTGGTTCTATATGCCCATAATACTGCTGGTACCTTGAGGTCCCAATCGTCCCTGTTGACATTACATATCTTCGTTAAGGCATTCTCTAGAATTTTGTTGAAGGCTTCTACCGTGCTGATTGCTTGTGGATGATACAATGTGATTTTTTTTTTATGAACTTCAAACTCTTCGAGCATCACTTGGATGGTGTTGTTTATGAAGTGTGTGCCTTGGTCGCTCATCAACATTCTTGGGCACCGAAATCTGGTAATTACCTATTCAAATAGAAAATGTGTCATTGTTTCGACGTTGCAATCTTTTACTTGTGTGGCTTCCGCCCATCTTGTTAAGTATTCCGTCGCGGTGATAATATATATCGCCCCTGTTCTCTTGGCGGGTGGGTTAATGGGTCCCACAAAGTCTATTTCCCATTTTTCGAATGCTTGTAGTGTCACTTGCGATCGTAGTGGCATCTCGTTCCTTCTGTTGGGTTTGCCTACCCTTTGATAGACATCGCATTGTTGACAACACTCTTTTGAGTCTCTATGTATTGTGGGCCACCGTAATCCTATGCGTAGTACCTTCTACACGATAGCTTTTCCTGCATAGTGCCCTCCTTCTATTCGCTTGTGGGTTTCTACTAAAATTATTGGTCGTTCATGGTCTAGTACGTATCTTCGTAAGATGCTATCTGCGCCCATTTTATATATATGCCCTGCGATTAGTTGATAGTCCACTACATGGAATACCAGGTTCTTCTTCTACGTAGTGGTATATTCTTGCGGTGCAACACCTATTCTCAAGTACTGGATGATCTCTGCAAAATAATCGTCAGCAATCTGTACCGAAAACAACTATGCATCTGGAAAGTTGTCTTCCAAATTCATTGGTTCCTCTCCATTTGTGACCCTCGATAAGTGATCAGGTCCTTCATTTAGTTTTCCTGGTTTGAATATTACCTCAAAGTCAAACTCTTGAAATAGCAGTAACCATTGACATATTATTGCCCCCAACAATGGCTTGTTAACTATGTATTTTAGGGTTGAGTGATCTGTAAACATATTAAAGTGTTTTCCCAATAGGTAATGTCTGTATTTCTGTAGTGCGTAAACCATAGCTAGGCCTTATATTTATGTTGTGTTATAATTCTGTTCAGAGTCTGAAAGTTTTCTTCTTCTGAATGCTATTGGGTGATCCAAGTCTCCTGCTCCTGGTTTCGCTAAGATATCTCCAAGTGTTATCGCTGATGCATCTACATGTACATGGAATGTCTTCTCCCAATTCGGAAAGACTAATATAGGTGCAGTAACCATTTTATCCTTCAGGGTATCCAGACCATGTTGGCATTCATCATTCCATTGATACTTTGTATCCTTTCTTAACAGTTTCTCCATTGGCACTGTAATATGCGCGTAGCCTTTGATGAATTTCGTGTAATATACCGTATGTCCTAACGTTACTTTTACTTGGCGGACTGTTTTTGGTGCTGGTAGGTTGACAATGACTGCGATTTTGGTCGGATCCACTAGAAAACCTTGTTTTCATACTATGTGTCCCAATAGTATCCCAAATGGTGTTCCAAATATACATTTCTTGGTATTTAGTGATATCTGGCACTGTCTACATCATTCTAGCATTAGTCTTAAAACTTCCACATGATTCTTCAATAGGCTATAAACTGTCCAATCATCTAGGTATACTTCGAGGAATTGGTGGCTAAATTCCTTAAATGCTGCGATGACCACTCTAGAAAATATCGCAAGTGCATTCTTTAGTCTGAACAGTATGACTGTGTACGGATAAGATCCCCATTCGGTCGCGAAGGTGGTCCTGTGTCTATCCTGTTGTGCTATCTTAATTTGATGATATCCCAGGAATCCATCAGTGAATGAGTAAGCTTCATGGCCTCCTACGTTCTCAAGTACTTCATCCGTGAAAGGTGTGGGGAATGGGTTGTGTAGGCATGCATCGTTCAACTTCCTCAAGTCGACGCATATCCTGATCCCTCTTCCCTGTTTCTTGTCCTGTACTACCATCAGGCTTATCCATTCTGATTCTTCGACTGGTTCGATGATGCTAGCCTCGAGCATCCTGTTGATGTCGTCTTTAAATTTCTGTTTATAGATGGGGTTCAGTCTATAGGGTCATTGTTTAATGGGTCTCGCATCAGATCTGATTGGTATCTTCATTTCTCCTAGTTCTCCAGCTATTCCTTTCATTTCTGTAAAGGTTGTGGGAAAAAGGTCACTATATTCGCGCAACAATTCTGTGGTGCTTTCTAGTGTCTGTTCGTCCCAGTAATCCCCAATGCTAGCCATTTTGGGCTGCTTGACGGTCCCAATGTTAATCTTCTTTATCTTGAGTGGTGCAGAGATGACCTTTGACTCTAAGGGTGGACCTTCCACATATCTCTCTCCTTCGACTTCTTCGATTTGAATGTCATGCGGATCGTCTTCATATGATGCTTCCTCCTGTACGTGGTATCATGATAGCGCATATTGCTACAAACCTTTTCCACATTATCGTTAACACTGCTAACAACCGGGAGGAACTTGAACGTTCATGGGTGGCCATTGAACAGGATATCACTACTCAGGAACAAGCGGAAGCTAGGCGACGTCAACGAAGAAATATCCCTTAGTTTCCTCCACCAAAATTAAATATATATATATATATATATATATATATATATATACATATATATACATAAAAAACCAAAAAGAAGTTCTGGCTACCAGAAAAGTTCATACTCAATCTCATCCCGACCTAGAACCCTCCTTCGCAGTAGATAACCCTAAACAGTTACTCAAGCGAAAAACTCTAGCTCCCATTTTAGTAAGTCGTAACCCCCTTCATAAATTCTCTTCCGAAGAATCTGCTGTGTCTCAAAGTCTTGATCCTGATTTTTTTCCACAGCGAAGTCTAAACTTGTTACTAAACTCATTTTCGACCCTGTGGTGCTGCAACCTCGAACCCCTGAAGGTCTATCCCCTACGACCCAACCCCAAATCACGATCTCAGTATTCTCCAGTCCCACCCCTTCCTCGTCTTCCTGTCCAGTCGCTACCTCACTGACCATCCAAGTCGCTGTCCCACCTCCTCCGCCCAACATGGCCGCTCGCTATGCTCCTTTGGTATTGGCTGTGCCACTGCATGCCATGCCCCAAGACTACCAAACAAGAATTCCACAGTTTGACGCAACAGGAACGTTGAACGCCAAACAACACGTTGACAAAATGAATGACTATTTTGATTTGCAATAAATCGACGAAGTGGACATTCAAATGAGACTGTTCGCCCAAAGCTTAATAGGAGATGTCAAGAAATGGTTTAGATCTCTGCCCACCGCCTCAGTCCACGACCTAGTCAAGTTTCAAAGAAGTTTCCTTGACAGATGGGAGGTGAAGAAAAACCCTCTCCATATACTGTCAGAATACGAGACTATACGAAGAAACCAAGGTGAGGCTATACAAGATTACTGCACCCGTTTTAATAATCTCTATAATGCCATTCCCGTTGAAATTAAACCTCCACAGGGGTTAGCCTTGATAAATTTCCCAAATGGTTTTGATGCTGACATGTCATATCAATTAACAGAAAGAAACTCTACCACCTTGGCTGACATGCAGAAAAGTGCTATAAGCATGGAGGCAAATCTGTTGGCAAAAAGAGCCCGTCAGAGAATAGAAAGAAGAGTCACGATCAGAGAAGAACCTTCCACGTCCAACACCGATGCCAGATTGGATTCTTTGACCAGAGCAGTGGAAGGAATGATGGAAAGAATGAATCTGTCAGAGAGAAACCCTCCAAGAGAGAGAGAAAACCCACCAGCTCCACAGGTTCGAAATCCCAATTTCAGGACAAACCCTCCTCAGATCAGACAGAGAGATCCTAGGGATCAAAGAGAGTAGAGAGGGCCAGATCTGCCCATCAGACCTCCCCTGCAGGAGAACTATTCTGATGATGGGGGGGAAGTGGTGGAGGCATTGGAAGACACTCACATTAACCTCATGGGAATTCATGACAACGAAGCCATCTTCCTTACTCAAGAGGAGCAAGAACTCTTCCTTCTCAATCAGACCAAAGTCAGTGAGGAAGCTGAAGATACCGAACAACAAGACTACGAAAATGGTATTTTGGAGGTTCATCGTAAATACAATCTGCGAAGTAAGAAGAATGAAGGGAACCCTCCGAAAAAGAAAACTGAAACGCAGAAGGCAGTCGAGACCCCCAAAGGTCCTGAACTATCCACCGAGAAAACGCCTGAGAAGAATACTGCCAAGAATACCACTGTTAAGACTGCCGAGGCTGGAAAGAAAACTGTTGATGAGACTCCCGAAAAGAAAAATACAGACGCTCCCGTGAAGAAAAATCTCACCATTCTGAAAAGGCCGGTGCAGCCCGACGTTTCACTTGCAAACCCGCCTGGTACTTCTGAACAGAGGAATATGGTGGACAAGTCAGAATGGTTGAGTCAAAGTAGAACTCCTACACCTTTCAGCCTGGAAGCTGAATTGACAAAAATAAAAATTTCCATCCCACTTACAGATTTGATGAACAGTGGCAGTTACCGTTCACAGGTAATTAAAGAACTGGCTATTCAACCAGACATAGGCACCAAGGCCTTAACCATCGGATCGGCCAGTCATTCAGACACTGTGAACCTTGCTGACGACAGGCCTGAGCTTTTGTTCGGACCTGAAGTTAATGGTAGAGATGATACTGGCGAAGTTGCTCCTTTCTACATCAGTCTGAACATACACGATTTGATTCTGCACAACGCCATGCTAGATTCTGGAGCCTCCCATAACTTGATGCCAAAAGAAGTGATGGAAAAGTTGGGACTGGAGGTCACCAGACCATATAAATATTTAAACTTGTTCGACTCCAGGAAAGTTAAATGTATCCGATTGATCAAAGACCTCTGCATCACCTTAGTCTAGATCCTGGTGAAGAGCATGGTAATCGATGTGGTGGTTGCAGACATACCGCCGAAGTATGGAATGTTGTTATCACAGTCTTGGGGGGCAAAGCTGAAAGGAACCCTGCAACTGGATATGTCTTACGCTACTATCCCAGTGTTTGGGCAACAGTGCAGGTTATACAGAGAGACACTGATGAAGTACATGGTCAGTAGCCAGGATAAACCTCACAATTATCCCCTCTACTCTGCACATTCTGATCTGGACTCGTTCATCTTGTACACGGATGGTGGCACAGAAGAGTAAGATGTCCCGCTGATGGAAGATGATTCTAATCAAGGTGAAGGCTAAGAAAACCCTAAAACGACAAAGATGAAGAATGAAATAATGGAGGAGTTACCCGCCGACTTCTGGAGCATGGATTTTGATGGAGCGGTGAGTAAAGAAGGAGCAGGAGCAGGAGTCTGGTTGCATAATCATAGAAATAGATATTCAGAAAATCACTCTTACAAACTAAATTTCCAATGTACCAACAATATTGCTGAGTATGAAGCCTTGATGCTCGGTCTGAAGCTGTTGAAAAAAGTTGGTGCCAAATAAATAATGATAAGAGGGGACTCTGAACTCATAATCAAACAAGTTAAAGGCGAGTATGTTGCGAAACATCCCCGTCTTAGGGCCTATAGGAACGCAGTCCTGGATGCTTTAAGATGTTTTAATGAGGTTGACTTGCAGGTAATGCCAAGAGGACAGAATATTCTGGCCGATGGATTGGCTACGTCAGCAGCCACCTGTAAGATTCCTTTTCTCCCGACTCATTCATACACTGTTGAGGTGAAATGCAAACCGACAGTTCCTGACAATATCAGGTACTGGCAAGTGTTTGTAAATGATGATCATATTGAGGACTTTTTGCAATGCAAGAATGATTTTGAATGCACTAACATAGATTTAGACAACGAGGATGACAGTGTAAATAGTTTAGATTGTGAAATTGATAGTGTAAATACAGTAGAATCAGAAGAATTGAGTGAGGAAGAAATAGATGCTAAGGTCATACAACTAAAAAGCAACGTTTTACCTAGAGGTCTGGTTCCTCTTGAAGATTTGTTCGACAATGATGATGTGGCCAAAAAGCCAAAGATAGAAGCCCACGGACAAGAGGTGGAAGAATGTAACATAGGGACTGAAGAGAAACCGAAGATGGTCAAGCTATCTAAATCTTTACCCCCAGAACAAAAGCTCAAGTACATCGAACTCTTCAAAGAGTATTCAGATGTTTTTGCCTGGAGCTATGATGATTTAAAGAACTATGATACCAGCATTATACAACACAGGATTCCTATTAAAGAAGACCAAAAGCCATTTAGGTAGAAACTTAGGAGGATAAATCCTAAGTTGATCCCTTTGGTAGAAAAGGAGATCAAGAAGATGTATGACGCCAAGATCATAGTCCCATTGTGTTTCTCCAAGTGGGTCTCTAACCTAGTTCCTACACGTAAGAAAACCGGGGAAATCAGACTATGCATAGATTTCCGAAACCTAAACAAAGTATCCCTGAAGGATAATTACCCCTTGCCAAAAATGGACCACATCCTGCAAAGGGTGGTTGGTTCCAGCCGTATATCCCTATTGGATGGTTTCTCGGGTTACAACCAGGTCTTAGTCCACCCGGATGATCAAGAAAAAACCGCTTTCACCACGCCATGGGGCACTTTCATGTATGTAAAGATGCCTTTTGGTTTGATGAACGTAGGATCCACGTTCTAGAGGGAAATGGACATCGCCTTCGTGGAAGAGTCAGGTAAGTTCATTGTCGTGTATTTAGATGACGCAACTGTGTTTTCAAAGTCGGATGATGAACACCTGTGGCACCTTAGAAGAGTTTTCGAGAAGTGCAGAAGATTCGGGATCTCTTTAAATCCCAAGAAGTGTCTTTTTGGGTTAGAAGAAGGTAAACTGCTGGGACATATCATCTCGAAGGAAGGTATCAAAATAGATCCTAGCAGAATAGAGGCCATACTGCAATTAGAGCACCCAAGAAACCTTAAAGAGCTGCAATCTTTCATCGGCAGAATCAACTTTCTGCGAAGATTCATCACCAATCTGGCTGAGCTCCTGAGGAATATTACGAACATGCTTAAGAAAGAAGCAAAAATAAAATGGGATCCTGAGTCCAGACAATCTTTCGAACAAGTCAAACATGCCCTCACAAAAGCCCCTTGTCCTAATCAGTCCAGACTTCACCAAAGATTTTTATCTTTTTTCTTTCGCTTCAGAACATACAATAGCGGCAGTGTTACTACAAAAGAACAGTGAAGGGTTTGAACAGCCCATTGCTTTCTTTAGCAAAGCACTGAGAGATGCTGCTCTGAATTATAAGATCACAGAGAAACAGGCTTTTGCTTTAGTTAAGGCCATAAAAGACTTTAGGGTCTATATCCTCCATTCACACACAGTAGTGTATGTTCCTAACACTGTGGTAAAAGATATTTTGACACAATACAACCCTAATGGAAGGAGGGGAAAATGGATCGCTGCTATTTTAGAATACGATATTGAGATTAAGCCAACAAAACTTATTAAGGGCCAAGGCCTGGCTAAATTAATGGTTGAATCAAATTTTCATGCTCTTGACATAAATTTTCTAGATGTTGCAAATGATCAGGGAGAGATGGCAACTCCAAATGTCAGAGAGGTATTCCTAAACTCTCCATGGTACGTAGACCTCATCTTTGTCTTACAAAACTTACAAGCTCCCCCTGGTTTGGCTAAAACGAAAGCTAGATTTTTAAAGTTGAAAGCGTTAAAATTCTGTATTCTAGAAGGTAATTTATATTGGAAAGACCCTTCAGGCATTTTGTTGAATTGCTTATTAAAAGATGAAGCTGACAAAAATTTTCTAGAATTTCATGCAAGAGATTGTGGTGGCCATTTAAACTGGAAGGTCACAGCCAACAAGATACTCAAAGTTGGTTTCTACTGACCCACCTTGTTTGCTGACATTCATAAAAAGGTAATAGCATGTCACCAGTGTGAAGTGTTGGAAGGCAAAACAAAGATTCTTCCTCTGCCTCTAAAACCCATCTCGGTTGAGGCCCCTTTCCAACAATGGGGGCTCAATTTTATCGGAGAAATACATCCTCCACCTTCAGGCCAACACAGGTGGATCCTTATGGCCACCGACTATTTTACAAAGTGGATCGAGGTTGTACCGAGCAGGCAATCCACTGACTCAGTTATCATAAAATTTCTCGAAAATAATATTTTATCTCGTTTTGGTTGTCCTAGAAAAATCATTACTGACAATGTAGCGGCCTTTCGGTCTAAGAAGCTCATAGACTTCTACAACCAGTACCACATTGGTTTGGGGAATTCCACAGACTACTACCCCCAGGGGAATGGGTTAGTGGAATCTTCAAACAAAACGCTGGTGAATATTATCAAGAAGACATTGCAGGAGAACAAAAAATCATGGCACAACAAATTGGTGTTTGCTCTATGGGCAGATAGGCTGACCACCAAAAGATCGATTGGTATGTCACCATACCAGCTGGTTTATGGTACGGAAGCAGTTTTCCCCATTTCTCTGGGAGTACCTGTCATGAAGTTACTTCAAGAGGTGCAAGCTGAACCTAATGATTCCCAGAGAAGGATCAACGAAATGATTCACTTACAGCAAACCAGAGAAGAAATTTTTGACCGAGCTCAGGTAGTCCAAGAAAACATCAAGCAACTCTTCGACAAACGAACTAAGGAGGACAATTTCGAGATAGGAGATTTGGTACTGAAATGGGATGCCAGGAACGAGGACAAAGGAAAGCATGGGAAATTTGACAACTTATGGACAGGACCATTTATGATTCAAGCTTTCAGAGGAGACAATGCCTTTTTGTTAAACAATGTTGATGGGTCAGATCTGCTAGGAGCACCTGTGAATGGCAGAATGCTGAAACATTACACTTCACCTCAGTAAGAGATTCAAGTTTTCACTCTCCACTGTAAATACCGTGTCGATTTTTAGTTTTCAAGTGCATTTTCTAAGTGAAGAAACACTAGTCAGTTGGTTGAAGCCTGAAGAGAAAGCCCTAAGCTGTTGATTATCGTTTCTCTCATTTTTTCTGAGAATAAAATCAACAAAGGATGCTAAGCAGAAGGATTCAGAATGATAGGAACCAGGATTCTTGGCACTTCACAGGGAGAAGTACCATCCCCAGGTGGAGCCGCTGTTTTCACACCATAATTTATGGGAAATCAACTGGTGACTTATATTTCATCTGTATTTAGTATTTTTGTTGAACAAATGATTTTGCATTCTGCAAATAATTTGAGAAAAGAAAAAGAAAAAAGAAAAAGAAAAGAGAAAAAGAAAAGAGAAAAAGAAAAAAAAAAGAGAAAAAGAAAAAAGAAAAAGAAAGAAAAGGAAAAAAGAAAAAGAAAAGAAAAAAGGGCATAAAAAATGGAAATAAAAGCCCCATGCAATAACAGTAGCCTGGCCATACCATTTAAGCTTGGCCGGGCTCTTTTTAAATTTAATGTTGATAGGTTAGTGAATGCATCTTATCAGACCATCTAATCCTGGTCAGATAGCCCCTAGGATAGAACTAGTGAATAAATCTGACTAGACCATCTATTCCTGGTCAGATAACCCTTAGCTAGAGAAATAACTTAACCCAACAGTTTAATCTGGGTTAATTGTCTTGTGAATGTAGGTTAGTTGTTTCTCTTGCTTGCCCACCCATGAAACCAGATCGATAAAATGTGGCACCATGCCCCCATGGCCTTAAAATAGTTGAAGTGATGTCCCCTTGGTGGTGTCTATGAGAAAAATCGGAGAAAAACCCATAAAAGGGCACTAATCCTAAGTTTGCCTACACATTTACTTTTCCGCTCCCGACCTATGCTTTGTTCACCTTCCAATGGTCCAGATCACGATGATTAGATCAACGGCTCACATAGCATTCCGGACCCCCCCGCCCATTCTGCCTTTAACGGAGGGGACGGGGGGGGTTCGGAATCGGCGATAACATTCACACAGATCTGGACGGTCCAGGGAAGAGCCCACAAATCCACGACTCATATTGGATTCCGGACCCCCCCGCCCGTTCTGCCTTTAACAGAGGGGGGGGGTCCGGAATTGGTGATAACGCAGGCATACATCTGGACAGCTCTGAATCCAGCGCTCAAATCGGTGGTCCACATTGAATTCCAGACCCCCCCCCTCCGTTCTGCCTTTAATGGAAGGGGGGGTCCGGAATTGATATTAAGGAGCACGCAGATCTAGACGGCCAGAAAGTAAGCGCGCAGATCAATGGTTCATAATGGATTCCAGACCCCCCCTGGTGTTCTGCTTTTAACCAAAAGGGGGGGGTCTGGAATGAATATTCCTTACGGCGGGCCCCTTGGTACATGTGTCATTGTGCTATTGGTCCAAAGGTCCCATCCCCCACATGTTGCCTGACATCCCGTCTCCCCAGGATGTCATCTTCCACTGAGTCCACTTGTCCCACTTGCTCCCGGGTCTGAGTCCTATCCCATAACTGTTGTCAGTCCCTGCTGTCATGCCTTTACCCTTTCCATTCATGGCCAACCCCCTTCGGTGACTTTTACTTCCAATCACCTGCTTCCACGTCACTCACCCGCATGCTTTGGACACCGTCATCTGCCACCTCATCCCTAGTCGCCTGTTGTCCATTAATAACTGGATAACATACCCGTTGTCACGCTGACTGATTTCCCGCGTCCGACCGACCCATTTTTGAATAAAACTACCATTTCCCTTTGTATTCATTATTCATCCATCGCGCCAGAAACCTCCTATTCCTCCATTGCTCCCGCATCGCTTTCACCTATAGTCATCCGACCCCACTAACGTATTGTTTATTGCAGGTACAGTTGCCGATATGGTGTCCAAGACAAAGCAAGCTGAAGAGGAAGAGAATCTGTTCGTTCCTCCTCCCGTTGACCTGGATAAAATTCCCCTGGTCGATAAAGATCACTTGATTTCCGAGACTATATGCAGTTTCGACTTTTTTGATCTCCAGTCGTGGTTCTGGGAGGTCTTCCTAGACCAGAGCGACGAAATTGGACTCTGGGAGTCTAATTTTCCCCTGTATCTTTTCCCCCAGATTCATAATTTCCCTGAGTTCGCCCTCCAATGCCAGGACCATTATGCCCCCGACCAGAAAGCCATCATTTCTTCATCCGAAGACGTCCTTTTCTTCATCACCCCCGAAGATATTGACCAGATGATGCAAATTACCTGCGCGGAATCTGCGTCCCCATTCAACCTGGAAATCCTCACCGAGCTATACCAGAAGATGACCTTCCCGCAGAGAGCTCAGATATTCAATCTTTTTCTCCCCTCTTTCGCTCCACTCCCTACCACCAATCCCCCTTACCCTTCTTCCATGTTCTCAACCAAAGGCAATCAAATCATTTCTTCCCTGTGTGCCCTGCTTGGTTACTATTCTGATCAATGGGTAGATGAGCCCATCCTGGGTTTTCTGTCCATCTTCTCAAACGACGAACAGTCGACCACGCAGTTCGACTACAGCACCTTCTTGGCCAATAATATCCATGAGCAATTTGTTAATTTCGCCATAGAAGGCATGTTTAGGTATTCGTCCATTCTGGCTTACATGTTCATCTTTTTCCAAGCCGACAGGTTCGATTTCTCCATGCAGAAGATGGACGCCGACGAGAAGCCCCAGCCAGTCACATCGTGGACTTCTCTTTTGAAACATAATTCTGCTGAATATGACTTCACAACGTTCATTGACCAGTTTTACCACCCTGTGGTAAGTATGTTGCGTGGCATGCCTAAGCCAAGAATAAATGATGAAGTCCAAAGAATTCTGCATCTCTCGGACAACGTTAAGACAGGAGATTGGTATCTATGTCAGAATCACACCGAAATTAGAGTTTTTGGGTGCAAGTTAGCGTCTTATAAACTGCCTCGATATGTGCCGGTAAGGATTTTTGCACTAGAATATATAAGGCAGATTATGAATTCTGATGATATTCACTTTGTTTCCCTTAAGAAAAAGCAGCAATTGAGAATCAAGGGACAAATTGGTCCTTTCATTTGCAATAGCCGAGGAGCAGAAGAAGAAGCAGACAGAAGAATGAAGCAGATGAAATTATCTACGACTTTCATCTGGCATTATGATCCATACGGGATAATTTCAGACATGAGGGTAAAAAACAAAAATGCCCCGTATGCTCATGAGTCCAAGCCAGAAATCGAGAAATTTGCAAATCAGGCAGTATGGTTGCCTGACACTTTGCTGGACTTGGAACAGCAGGTACCCTCAACAAGCGCACTTCCCACTACCACACCTTAGGTTCTCAAGGAGAAGAGGCCTCGACAAGAGTCATCGCCTCCTGTAATAGAGGTGTCATCGGAGGAATTCCAAATTCACTCCAAAAAGCCAAAGACAGTTACCACACCTGCCACCACAGTAGAACAGGAAGGTTCTGCTGTCACAGTGACCACCACAGGGCCCAAGCCATTCACTCTACCTTTCGGCTCGAGTCAGCACAAGGGAATCACAACAACATTAAAGACCACAGATTCTCCCTTAGATACTCCGCCGAGTAAGACTAGGCCCAAACTGGGCATTTTTGAAAAATATGACTTGATCAAGAAGAAGAACCAGACACTCACAAGCAGCACTTATACCCATTTCCAGAAGCAGTCATCAACAACCCAGCATAGACTTCTTTCGGCATTCGATACAGAAAAGGGTAGGATGCATATGGATTACCTCCAAGCACAAGTGTCGGATCCCAAGGTGATATCAGATTACAAAAGGTCCACATTTGAGTTCCAATCTAAAGACGTGCATCTAGCAGATCAGATGGATTTGCACAAGCAAAATGGGGAGATGGTCTTCCACACTTTGGCCCACGCTTCAACTTCTGCATCAAAGTTTTGGGTAGCTTTGAGCAATGCCCAGACCCAACTGAAGCTGGAAAAAATATCTTCTTTCGCGAAAGACAACAGGATAAAGACGTTGGAGGAACTGGTTGTCAAGATTGGTTATGACCCAGCAAACATCAAGGCTACCGAAGAAATGATTAAAAAGAAAAATGCTGACATTGCGTTCTTGAGGAAACAACTAAAGCTCCCTCCAACAGAATACTCGCAGGCAAAGGAGATAGCAGAGAAGGAAGGGGAAAAGGATGAGATGTTGAAGCTGCTTATGGAGAAAAATGCTCAGCTAAAGGAAATGGAGGCTGAGATGGAAAGACTGCTAAAAGAGAAAGAGCAGGCAAAGACAATGGAAGGCATTCCATTGAGTGCTATCCCAATTGTGGGATTGAGCACAACAAAAGTGACAGTTATTCCCTCTACCAGAGCAGTGCCTCTGCCAGAAGGAACAATAGACCTGGCCAAGTCTATGGAGAGAATGAACCTGTAAGAGTCAGAGATCAGTCGGCTTAAGAAAGAACTGGAGAATATCCAAGAGCTAAAGAATTCTTTCCAGACAAGTCTGTCCAAGGAGAAACAGGTAAATGAACAGATCAGGAAGGAGTTACAGCAGCTCTAGAAACAGACAATGGCAGGAAAGACTTTGGCTAAGGTCAAAGAAATTGTGTGGACAGATATTTCCAAGTCCATAAATCAAATCTGGCCAATGGTTCAGATCATGTTTGAACAGAATGAGTTGCCCGAGAGGAGCAAACAGGCTGTGGAGAAAATCAGATCGGAATTGGGAGACATGCCAGCCCAAGCAAATGAAATCATAAGATTTCTGAATTCCAAGACCAGGGAAGAACTCAAATAATTGAAGATTGAGGATAGGACAAAAACCATATTGGAGGTGAAAAGGGTTCTAACCAAAAGGGGTCTCATGCTTCATCTTGAGGAAAAGATTCAAGTCATGGATCAAGGAGTGTAGAAGTTTTTCCACAAAATAGATGCTCTGCAAAGGAAATGCCTGCCTGATCTGAAGGTCATTAATGACAAATTAATGACACTCCTAGATTATAAGAAAAGGTTGACTGAAGTGTCTAAGGATAGCTCCAAGTTCGCAGGTATACAGGGGAGCATCAGGGGATGAGAATTCATGGATGCCGTGTAGTTGGATATTGGTATCCAACATGAGATCAAACACATATTTATCATTAAGTCTACCTTCGCTAAGTACACCGACATGGATGAAGTGTAACGGAGACTCCTCAAGGTCACAGTGTCGAGTCAGATCAGATGGGAGGAGCTTTGCGATCTACTCGACTAGCAGGGTGAACTGTCCAAGCCCAGTCATCAGTCTAGCCATCCTTCCAGTCAGAAGAAGTCGTGAGAAAGCTTTGCCAATGGCCTACCCCAGAATTTCAGCAAATAGTTATATTGAGTCATCAAGCAGTTTTGATCAGTTTAGTTAGTTAGCTTAAAAATAGCATGAGCACGTCCTGATCAGTTTTGACAGGAACATTTGTATTTTGTATTATAAATACTTCATTTTCTGAAGTATTGAGGGTTGTTGATTTGCACACCCTATTGCTATCAATCTGTATCATTTTTGAAAAGATTGGCCATTAATAAAGAAGAAGAACTTTCACAGGATTCTTGCGTATGTTCACTAGTGATGTTGATTTTTCTTAGTAAATTTTTCCTTTCTCTGTAATCATTTTGTTTTCTTGTCTAATCTTTAAGAGTAACGCTACGTTGCAGGATTTATCTCTGATACCCTGTTTCCGATTCTGAAGATTTCAATGTTTTCTTCTAATGCCTTCAATTAAGAAATTCTTAACTACTTGTTAATTGAAGTTATTTTTCTTTCTGTTCTTCTGTCCATCACGCTAATTATTAAAGATCCAGTGAGGGTATTATCTCGCCCGATGAAGATTTTCTTTGGCATTTCTGGTTGTAACTGATATTATTTAAACACAGACCCCATAGCCCAATGGATGTGTAAACCTTTCTCAACCAAACCAAAAACCTTTTACAACAAAACCCATCGTTCTTTACACCTAGCCTAATATCTTATTTAAAACAAAGTTAAATTTTATAGAGAGATCCCTCTCTGAAGATGGAAGGGATAGATTCCCAGCTTTAAAAGCGGTTGGATAAAGTTACCTTTGTAGATTTCCTCTTTCTCAACCTCTCGGAAATTTACCGAGTGCTAACATAATGGCGACTCCACTGGGGACGACGTTTAATAATTGATAAATTTATTTTTCTTTCCCCTAAAATAAATATCAAGTTCTAAAAGAAATTAATCTTAAGAGGTTGAATCGCTCTATACATACTATTTTCATAATCTCCCTCTGAATCTTTTCCCTTTCTTACCGTTCCCCTATGATTGTCCCTGCAGCAGTACAACCCAACATCGAGCCCGGATTACCAAACCAGATGCATATTGCTCCAAACCTTTTCCACGTTATCCTTAACACTGCTAACAAGTGGGAGGAACTCGAACGTTCATGGGCGGCCATTGAACAGGATATCACTACTCAGGAACAAGCGGAAGCTAGGCGACGTCAATGAAGAAATATCCCTTAATTTCCTCCACCAAAATAAAACTATATATATATATATATATACATAAAAAACCAAAAAGAAGTTCTGGCTACCAGAAAATTTCATACTCAATCTCATCTCGACCCAGAACCCTCATTCGCAGTAGATAACCCTGAACAGTTACTCAAGAAAAAAACTCTAGCTCCCGTTTCAGTAAGTCGTAACGCCCTTCATAAATTCTCTTCCGAAGAATCTGCTGTGTCTCAAAGTCTTGATCTTGATTTTTTCCCACGGCGAAGTCTGGTTAGAACCAGGTCTGACAGTTTCGTTACTGAACTCGTTTTCGACCCTGTGGTGCTGTAACCTCGAACCCCTGAAGGTCTGAACCCTAAGAACCAACCCCAAATCACGGTCTCAGTATTCTCCAGTCCCACCCCTTCCTCGTCTTCCTCTCCAGTCGCTACCTCACTGACCATCCAAGTCGTTCTCCCACCTCCTCTGCCCATCATGGCCACTCGCTATGCTCCTTTGGTATTGGCTGTGCCACTACATGCCATGCCCCAAGACTACCAAACAAGACTTTAACAGTTTGATGCAACAGGAACGTTGAATGCCCAACAACACGTTGACAAAATGAATGACTATTTTGATTTGCAGGAAATCGACGAAGTGGACGTTCAAATGAGATTGTTCACCCAAATCTTAACAAGAGATGTCAAGAAATGGTTCAGAGCTCTGCCCGCCGCCTCAGTCCATGACCTAGTCAAGTTTCAAAGAAGTTTCCTTGACATATGGGAGGTGAAGAAAAACCCTCTCCAGATACTGTCAGAATACGAGACTATACGAAGAAACCAACGTCAGCCTGTACAAGATTACTGCACCCGTTTTAATAATCTATATAATGCCATTCCTGCTGAAATTAAACCTCCACAGGGGTTAGCATTGATAAAGTTCCCAGATGGTTTTGATGCTAACATGTCATATCAATTAAGAGAAACAAACTCTACCACCTTGGTTGACATGCAGAAAAGTGCTATAAGAGTGGAGGCAAATCTGTTGGCAAAAGGAGCCCGTCAGAGAACAGAAAGAAGAGTCACGATTAGAGAAGAACCTTCCACGTCCAACACCAATGCCAGATTGGATTCTTTGACCATAGCAGTGGAAGGAATGATGGAAAGAATGAATCTGTCAGACAGGATCCCTCCAAGAGAGAGAGAAAACCCACCAGCTCCACAAGTTCGAAATCCCAATTTCAGGAGAAACCCTCCTCAGATCAGACAGAGAGATCCTAGGGATCAAAGAGAGCAGAGAGGGCCAGATCCGTCCATTAGACCGCCCCTGCAGGAGAACTATGCTGATGATGGGGGGGAAGTGGTGGAGGCATTGGAAGACACTCACATGAACCTCATGGGCATTCATGACAATGAAGCCATCTTCCTTACTCAAGAGGAGCAGGAACTCTTCCTTCTCAATTAGACCAAAGTCAGTGAGGAAGCTGAAGATACCGAACAACAGGAGTATGAAAATGATATTTTGGAGGTTCATCGTAAATACAATCTGTGAAGTAAGAAGAATGAAGGGAACCCTCCGAAAAAGACAACTGAAATGCAGAAGGCAGTCGAGACCCCCAAAGGTCCTGAACTATCTCCCGAGAAAACGCCTGAGAAGAATACTGCCAAGAATACCACTGTTAAGACTGCCAAGGCTGGAAAGAAAACTGTTGATGAGACTCCCGAAAAGAAAAATACAGACGCTCCCGTGAAGAAAAAGCTCACCATTCTGAAAAGGCCGGTGCAGCTCGATGTTTCACTTGCAAACCCGCCTGGTACTTCTGAACAGAGGAATATGGTGGACAAGTCAAAATGGTTGAGTCAAAGTAGAACTCCTACACCTTTCAGCCTGGAAGCTGAATTGGCAAAAATAAAAATTTCCATCCCACTTACAGAGTTGATGAACAGTGGCAGTTACCATTCATAGGTAATTAAAGCACTGGCTATTGAACTGGACATAGGCACCAAGGCCTTAACCATCGGATTGGTCAGTCATTCAGACATTGTGAACCTCGCTGACGATAGGACTGAGCTTCTTTTTGAACCTGAAGTTAACGATAGAGACGATACTGGCAAAGTTGCTCCTTTCTACATCAGTCTGAACATACACGATTTGATTCTGCACAATGCCATGCTGGATTCTGGAGCCTCCCATAACCTGATGCCAAAAGCAGTGATGGAAAAGTTGGGACTGGAGGTCACCAGACCATACAAAGATTTACACTCGTTCGACTCCAGCAAAGTTAAATGTATCGAATTGATCAATGACCTCTGCATCAACTTAGTCCAGATCCCGATGAAGAGCATGGTAATGGATATGGTGGTTGCAGACATACCGCCGAAGTATGGAATGTTGTTATCACGGTCTTGGGGGGAAAAGCTGAAAGGAACCCTGCAACTGGATATGTCTTACGCTACTATCCGAGTGTTTGGGCAACAGAGCAGGTTATACAGAGAGACACTGATGAAGTACATGGTCAGTAGCCAGGATAAACCTCACAATTATCCCCTCTACTCTGCACATTCTGATCTGGACTCGTTCATCTTGTGCATGGATGGTGGCACAGAAGAGCAAGATGTCTCGCTGATGGAAGATGCGTCTAATCAAGGTGAAGACTCAGAAAACCCTGAAATGACAAAGATGAAGAACAAAATAACGGAGGAGTTACCCGCCGACTTCTGGAGCATGGATTTTGACGGAGAGGTGAGTAAAGAAGGAGCAGGAGCAGGAGTCTAGTTGCATAATCACAGAAACAGATATTCAGAAAATCACTCTTACAAACTAAATTTCCAATGTACCAACAATATTGCTGAGTATGAATCCTTGATGCTCGGTCTGAAGCTGTTGAAAAAAGTTGGTGCCAAACAAATAATGGTAAGAGGGGACTCTGAACTCATAATCAAATAAGTTAAAGGCGAGTATGCTACGAAACATCCCCGTCTTAGGGCCTATAGGAACGTCGTCCTGGATGCTTTAAGATGTTTTAATGAGGTTGACTTGTAGGTAATTCCAAGAGGACAAAATATTCTGGCCGATGGATTGGCTACGTCAGCAGCCACCTGTAAGATTCCTTTTCGCCCGACTCGTTCATACTCTGTTGAGGTGAAATGCAGAACCATAGTTCCTGACAATATCAAGTACTGGAAAGTATTTGGAAACGATGATTAGATTGAGGACTTTTTGCAATGCAAGAATGATTTTGAATGCACTAACATAGATTTAGACAACGAGGATGACAGTGTAAATAGTTTAGATTGTGAAATTGATAGTGTAAATACAGTAGAATCAGAAGAATTGAGTGAGGAAGAAATAGATGCTGAGGTCATACAGCTAAAAAGAAACGTTTTACCTAGAGGTCTGGTTCCTCTGGAAGATTTGTTCGACAATGATGATGTGGCCAAAAATCCAAAGATAGAAGCCCACGGACAAGAGGTGGAAGAATGTAACATAGGGACTGAAGAGAAACCGAAGATGGTCAAGCTATCTAAATCTTTACCCCCAGAACAAAAGCTCAAGTACATCAAACTCTTCAAAGAGTATTCAGATGTTTTTTCCTGGAGCTATGATGATTTAAAGAACTATGATACCAGCATTATACAACACAGGATTCCTATTAAAGAAGACCAAAATCCATTTAGGCAGAAACTCAGGAGGATAAATCCTAAGTTGCTCCCTTTGGTAGAAAAGGAGATCAAGAAGATGTATGATGCCCAGATCATAGTCCCATTGCGTTTCTCCAAGTGGGTCTCTAACCTAGTTCCTACACGTAAGAAAACCAGGGAAATCAGACTCTGCATAGATTTCTGAAACCTGAACAAAGTATCCCTGAATGATAATTACCCCTTGCCAAAAATGGACCACATCCTGCAAAGGGTGGTCAGTTCCAGCTGTATATCCCTATTGGATGGTTTCTCGGGTTACAACCAGGTCTTAGTCCACCCGTATGATCAACAAAAAACCGCTTTCACCACGCCAGGGGGCACTTTCATGTATGTAAAGATGCCTTTTGGTCTGATGAATGTAGGAGCCACGTTCCAGAGGGAAATGGACATCGCCTTCGTGGAAGAGTCAGGTAAGTTCATTGTCGTGTATTTAGATGACATAACTGTGTTTTCAAAGTCGGATGATGAACACCTGCAGCACCTTAAAAGAGTTTTCAAGAAGTGCAGGAGATTCAGGATCTCTTTAAATACCAAGAAGTGTCTTTTTGGGTTAGAAGAAGGTAAAATACTGGGACATATCATCTCGAAGGAAGGTATCAAAATAGATCCTAGCAGAATAGAGGCCATACTATAATTAGAGCACCCAAGAAACCTTAAAGAGCTGCAATCTTTCATCGGGAGAATCAACTTTCTGCGAAGATTCATCCCCAATCTGGCTGAGCTCCTGAGGAATATTACGAACATGCTTAAGAAAGATGCGAAAATAAAATGGGATCCTGAGTCCAGACAATCTTTCGAACAAGTCAAACATGCCCTCACAGAAGCCCCTTGTCCTAATCAGTCCAGACTTCACCAAAGATTTTTATCTTTTTTCTTTCGCTTCAAAACATACAATAGCGGCAGTGTTACTACAAAATAACAGTGAAGGGTTTGAACAGCCCATTGCTTTCTTTAGCAAAGCACTGAGAGATGCTGCTCTGAATTATAAGATCATGGAGAAATAGGCTTTTGCTTTATTTAAGGCCATAAAAGACTTTAGGGTCTATATCCTCCATTCACACACAGTAGCGTATGTTCCTAACGCTGTGGTAAAAGATATTTTGACACAAGAAAACCCTGATGGAAGGAGGGGAAAATGGATCGCTGCTATTTTAGAATACAATATTGAGATTAAGCCAACAAAACTTATTAAGGGCCAAGGCCTGGCTAAATTAATGGCTGAATCAAATTTTCATGCTCTTGACATAAATTTTCTAGATGTTGCAAATGATCAGGGAGAGATGGCGACTCCAAATGTCAGAGAGGTATTCCTAAACTCTCCATGGTACACAGACCTCATCTTTGTCTTACAAAGCTTACAAGCTCCCCCTGGTTTGACTAAAACGAAAGCTATATTTTTAAAGTTGAAAGCGTTAAAATTCAGTATTCTAGAAGGTAATTTATATTGGAAAGACCCTTCAGGCATTTTGTTGAATTGCTTATTAAAAGATGAAGCTGACAAAATTTTGCTAGAATTTCATGCAGGAGATTGTGGTGGCCATTTAAACTGGAAGGTCACAGCCAACAAGATACTCAGAGCTGGTTTCTATTGGCCCACCTTGTTCGCTGACGTTCATAAAAAGGTAACAGCATGTCACCAGTGTCAAGTGTTCGAAGGAAAAACAAAGCTTCTTCCTCTGCCTCTAAAACCCATATCGGTTGAGGCCCCTTTCCAACAATGCGGGCTTGATTTTATCGGAGAAATACATCCTCCACCTTCAAGCCAACACAGGTGGATCCTTACGGCCACCGACTATTTTACGAAGTGGATTGAGGCTGTACCGAGCAGGCAAGCCACTAACTCAGTTATCATAAAATTTCTTGAAAATAATATTTTATCTCGTTTTGGTTGTCCTAGAAAAATCATTACTGACAATGTAGCGGCCTTTCGGTCTAAGACGCTCATAGACTTCTGCAACCAGTACCACATTGGTTTGGGGAATTCCACAGCCTACTAACCCAAGGGGAATGGGTTAGCGGAATCTTCAAACAAAACGTTGGTGAATATTATCAAGAAGACATTGCAGGAGAACAAAAAATCATGGCACAGCAAATTGGTGTTTTTCTGTGGGCAGATAGGCTGACCACCAAAATATCGATTGGTATGTCACCATACCAGCTGGTTTATGGTACGGAAGCAGTTTTCCCCATTTCTCTGGGAGTACCTGTCATGGAGTTACTTCAAGAGGTGCAAGCTGATCCCAATGATTCCCAGAGAAGGATCAACGAAATGATTCACTTACAGCAAACCAGAGAAGAAATTTTCAACTGAGCTCAGGTAGTCCAAGGAAGCATCAAGCAAATCTTCGACAAACGAACTAAGGAGGAGAATTTGGAGATAGGATATTTGGTACTGAAATGGGATGCCAGGAACGAAGACAAAGGAAAGCATGGGAAATTTGACAACTTATGGACAGGACCATTTATGATTCAAGCTTTCAGAGGAGACAATGCCTTTTTGTTAAACAATGCTGATGGGTCAGATCTGCCAGGAGCACCTATGAATGGCAGAATGTTGAAACATTACACTTCACCTCAGTAAGAGATTCAAGTTTTCACTCTCCACTGTAAATACCGTGTCGATTTTTAGTTTTCAAGTGCATTTTCTGAGTGAAGAAACACTAGTCAGTTGGTTGAAGCCCAAAGAGAAGGCCCTAAGCTGCTGATTATCATTTCTCTCGTTTTTTCTGAGAATAAAATCAACAAAGGCTGCTAAGCAGAAGGATTCAGAACGATAGGAACCAGGATTCTTGGCACTTCACAGGGAGAAGTACCATCCCCAAGTGGAGCCGTTGTTTTCACCCCATAATTTATGGGAAATCAACTGGTGACTTATATTTCATCTGTATTTAGTATTTTTGTTGAACAAATGATTTTGCATTCTGCAAATAATTTGAGAAAAGAAAAAGAAAAAAGAAAAAGAAAAGAGAAAAAGAAAAAAAAAAGAGAAAAAGAAAAAAGAAAAAGAAAGAAAAGGAAAAAAGAAAAAGAAAAGAAAAGAGGGCATAAAAAATGGAAATAAAAGCCCCATGTAATAACAGTAGCCTGACCATACCATTTAAGCATGGCCAGGCTCTTTTTAAATTTAATGTTGATAGGTTAGTGAATGCATCTGATCAGACCATCTAATCCTGGTTAGATAGCGCCTAGGATAGAACTAGTGAATAAATCTGACCAGACCATCTAATCCTGGTCAGATAGCCCTTAGCTAGAGGAATAAATTAACCCAACAGTTTAATCTGGGTTAATTGTCTTGTGAATGTACGTTAGTTTCTTTGCTTGCTTGACCACACATGAAACCAGATCGATAAAATGTGGCACCATGCCCCCATGGCCTTAGAATAGTTGAAGTGATGTAACCTCTGCCCCTGTATCTTTTCCCCCAGATTCATAATTTCCCCCGAGTTCACCCTCCAATGCCAGGCCCATTATGCCCCCAACCAGAAAGCCATCATTTCTTCATCCAGAGATGTCCTTTTCTTCATCACCCCCGAACATATTGACCAGATGATTCAAATTACCCATGCAGAATCTGCGTCCCCATTCAACCTGGAAATCCTCACTGAGCTATACCAGAAGATGACCTTCCCGTAGAGAGCTCAGATATTCAAGATTTTTCTCCCCGCTTCCACTCCACTCCCTACCATCAATCCCCCTTACCCTTCTTCCATGTTCTCAACCAAAGGAAATCAAATCATTTCTTCCCTGTGTGCCCTGCTTGGTTACTATTCTGATCAATGGGTAGATGAGCCCATCCTGGGTTTTCTGTCCATCTTCTCAAACGACGAACAGTCGACCACGCAGTTCGACTACAGCACCTTCTTGGCCAATAATATCCATGAGAAATTTGTTAATTTCACCACAGAAGGCATGTTTAGGTATTCGTCCATTCTGGCTTACATGTTCATCTTTTTCCAAGCCGACAGGTTCAATTTCTCCATGCAGAATATGGACAACGACGGGAAGCCCCAGCCAGTCACAGCGTGGACTTCTCTTCTGAAACATAATTCTGCTGAATATGACTTCACAGCGTTCATTGACCAGTTTTACCACCCTATGGTAAGTATGTTGTGTGGCATGCCTGAGCGACGAATAAATGATGAAGTCTAAAGAATTCTGCATCTCTCGGACAACGTTAAGACAGGAGATTGGTATCTATGTCAGAATCACACCGAAATTAGAGTTTTCGGGTGCGAGTTGGCGCCTTATAAACTACCTCGATATGTGTCGGTAACAATTTTTGCACTAGAATATATAAGGCAGATTATGAATTCTGATGATATTCACTTTGTTTCCCTTAAGGAAAAGCAGCAATTGAGAATCAAGGGACAAATTGGTCCTTTCATTTGCAATAGCCGAGGAGCAGGAGAAGAAGAAGAAGAAGACAGTTACGACACCTGGCACCACAGTAGAACAAGAAGGTTTTGTTGTCACAGTGACCACCACAGGGCCCAAGCCATTCACTCTACCTTTCGGCTCGAGTCAGCACAAGGGAATCACAACAACATTAAAGACCACAGATTCACCCTTAGATACTCCGTCGAGTAAGACTGGGTCCAAACTGGGCATTTTTGAAAAATATGACTTGATCAAGAAGAAGAACCAGACTCTCACAAGAAGCACTTATGCCCATTTCCAGAAGCAGTCATCCACAGCCCAGCATAGACTTCTTTCAGCATTAAATACAGAAAAGGGTAGGATGCATATGGCTTACCTCCAAGCACAAGTGTCGGATCCCAAGGTGATATCAGATTACAAAAGGGCCATGTTTGAGTTCCAATCTAAAGACATGCATCCAGCAGATCAGATGGATCTACACAAGCAAACTGGGGAGATGGTTTTCCACACTTGGGCCCACGCTTCAACTTCTGCATCAAAGTTTCGAGTAGCTTTGAGCAATGCCCAGACCCAACTAAAGCTGGAAAAAATATATTCTTTCATGAAAGACAACAGGATAAATACGTTGGAGGAACTGGTTGTCAAGATTGGTTAAGACCCGGCAAACGTCAAGGCTACCGAAGAAATGATTAAAAAGAAAAATGTTGACATTGTGTCCTTGAGGAAACAACTAAAGCTCCCTCCAACAGAATACCCGCAGGCAAAGGAGATAGCAGAGAAGGAAGGGGAAAAGGATGAGATGCTGAAGCTGCTTATGGAGCAAAACACTCAGCTAAAGGAAATGGAGGCTGAGATGGAAAGACTGCTAAAAGAGAAAGAGCAGGCAAAGACAATGGAAGGCATTCCATTGAGTGCTATCCCAATTGCGGGATTGAGCACAACAACAGTGACAGTCATTCCCTCTGCCACAGTAGTGCCTCTACCAGAAGGAACAACAGACATGGCCAAGTCTATGGAGAGAATGAACCTGCAAGATTCAGAGATCAGTCGGCTTAAGAAAGAACTGGAGAATCTCCAAGAGCTAAAGACTTCTTTCCAGACAAGTCTGTCCAAGGAGAAACAGGTAAATGAACAGATCAGGAAGGAGTTACAGCAGCTCCAAAAACAGACAATGGCAGGAAATACTTTGGCTGAGGTCAAAGAAATTGTGTGGACAGATATTTCAAAGTCCATAAATGAAATCTGGCCAATGGTTCAGATCATGTTTGAACAGAATGAGTTGCTCAAGAGGAGCAAATAGGCTGTGGAGAAAATCAGATCGGAATTGGGAGACATGCCAGCCCAAGCAAATGAAATCATAAGATTTCTGAATTCCAAGACCAGGGAAAAACTCGAAGAATTGAAGATTGAGGACAGGACAGAAACCATATTGGAGGTGAAAAGGGTTCTAACCAAAAGGGGTCTCATGCTTCAGCTTGAGGAAAAGATTCAAGTCATGGATCAAGGAGTGCAGAAGTTTTTCCACAAAATAGATGCTCTGCAAAGGAAAGGCATGCCTGGTC
The DNA here is from genome assembly GCA_010110895.2 of Picea sitchensis. Lineage (NCBI taxonomy): Eukaryota > Viridiplantae > Streptophyta > Pinopsida > Pinales > Pinaceae > Picea > Picea sitchensis. The sequence goes on from SNQJ01S0047685.1 coordinate 55,767, forward strand.
TGAAGGTCATTAATGAAAAATTAATGACACTCCCTGATTATAAGAAAAGGTTGACTGAAGTGTCTAAGGACAGCTCCAAGTTCGCAGGTATACAGGGAAGCATCACGGGAAGAGAGTTCATGGATGCCGTGCAGTTGGATATTGGCATCCAACACGAGATCAAACACATATTTATCATTAAGCCTACCTTTGCTAAGTACACCGACATGGATGAAGTGTACTGGAGACTCGTCAAGGTCACAGTGCCGAGTCAGATCAGATGGGAGGAGCTTTGCGATCTACTCGACTAGCAGGGTGAGTTGTTCAAGCCCAGTCATCAGTCCAGTCATCGGTCCAGCCATCCATCCAGTCAGAAGAAGTCGTGAGAAAGCTTCACCAACGGCCTACCCCAGAATTTCAGAAAACAGTTATATCGAGTCATCAAGCAGTTTTGATCAGTTTAGTTAGTTAGCCTAAAAATAGCATGAGCACGTCCTGATCAGTTATGACAGGAACGTTTGTATTTTGTATTATAAATACTTCATTTTCCGAAGTATTGAGGGTTGTTGATTTGCACACCCTATTGCTATCAATCTGTATCATTTTTGAAAAGATCGGCCATTAATAAAGAAGAAGAACTTTCACAGGATTCTTGTGTATGTTCACTGGTGACATTGATTTTTCTTAGTAAATTTTTCCTTTCTCTGTAATCATTTTGTTTTCTTGTCTAATCTTTAAGAGTAACGCTACGTTGCAGGATTTATCTCTGATACCCTGTTTCCGATTCTGAAGATTTCAATGTTTTCTTCTAATGCCTTCAATTAAGAAATTCTTAACTGCTTTTTAATTGAAGTTATTTTTCTTGTCTGTTCTTCTGTCCATCACCCTAATTATTAAAGATCCAGTGAGGGTATTATCTCGCCCGGTGAAGATTTTCTTTGGCATTTCTGGTTGTATCTGATATTATTTAAACGCAGACCCCATAGCCCAATGGATGTGTAAACCTTTCTCAACCAAATCAAAAACCTTTTACAACAAAACCCATCGTTCTTTACACCTAGCCTAATATCTTATTTAAAACAAAGTTAAATTTTATAGAGAGATCCCTCTCTGAAGCTGGAAGGGCTAGATTCCCAGCTTTAAAAGCAGTTGGATAAAGTTACCTTTGTAGATTTCCTCTTTCTCAACCTCTCGGAAATTTACCGAGTGCTAATAGAAGTATCCATGGGTCATCGAAGTAAGTCGTACTGAACGACAAAACCTGAAAAATCTCAACCATATGATGATTGGATATAAATTTAATATCGCCTTGAGCGAGCGGGTAATCAAAGGTACCCATCAAGGATGGGCACAAACCAACCCCTATGTTAACAACAACTGGTTGAGGATTATCAATCATCGTCACCGTGGATGCCCCCAGTGACGGGTCAGGTCTGGAGAAAGACAATTGATCTATGGTCACAATCCAGCCCTCGTGTGGAAACAACAAGACCCGAAAAACTGTAGCGACCACGGCTTGCATAGTGTAAGTCCAACTCCTTCCTAACAAAATATTATAGTTGAGGAGAGCGTTGACTACTTCTACCTCGATGCACACGGTCTTCCCTCCTAACCGCACAGGGAAAGATGGAATGATACCTTGTGGTCGGAATGAATGACCATCGAAAGTAGTGAGGAGAGTAGGTGACAGAGACAGAATGAGCTGGTTGATGGCCTTCCAACATGCTAACAACATAATGCATGTCAAGGCGCCCTCATCCACTACCGTGTGGAAGATATTCCTTGTAAAAAAAATTGTGGGATGAGCCACTACTATCTGAAATGCTACATGGTAAGGTAGACGAGGTTTCAAGTCGGCTGTATCTAGCATGATTGTACCCGGATTACAAGTCTCGATAGACCCTAAAGCTGTTAACAAAGCTTTCCTCTAGGAAGGACAACTTTGGAGGACCTCCAAAGTAGACATTGCACAAGGGGTTTGTGATAAATCCTCCACCACAGAGTAGTTCTAGGCGGCCCTTACATTATGGTTGTGAGAATATATCTTGAACATGCCTTTGGGGTTGTGTGTCATTGTTTCACCCAACGTCTTCTCAATTTGTAGAGGAAGAGATAGGAGTTCGGCTTCTTTGCCCTTCTCAGAAGTGCTTGGTTGACTATAGTCATGTGCTCTAGTTGATAGAAAATCATCACCTTTCACCATATATACATTTGCGGATGCGGGGTTGTTCGAAGATGGAGGGGGGTCCTTGAATTCCCCCTTTCATTCCTGTAGAGGCTTGAGTTAGATTTTGTCCATGTTGAAATGGATTAGTTAACACAGTGAGCTATTGTTGTGTCACAAACTTTTGGGCCTCCACAAGCCAAGGACATAGGTGGGTTGGGTGGTATTCCGCGCATAGATTGCATGGATACCTCACCTTCCATTTTTCAGTATTTCCCTCGCCAGCATTATTGGTGGGTTTCTTATCCCCCTTACCCTTTTTCTGTTGTTTTTTTTTTTCCTTCAGGCTGCTGGGTGGCCTTTGGGTTAGTCGATTGCACTGTGTGTACATCCGACATTTTGGTAGGGGGAACGGCCAAAGCAGTAGTTTGGCTTACTATTGTGTGTTGTATAGACAACTATTGCAACTAATTTGTTAGTTGTTCAGCGGGCTTTGTTTGTGTGGATCCAAAAATACCATCGGCATGTGGTCTAGCTCTCTGTCTAGTTTTATCCAGTATTGAGTGTGGGGCATTTGGTAAGATGTTATATAATAAACCAGACTGAGAATAGATGAGCTCAAATTGTTGAGCTCTCATGATGGTGTCTTATTTGGAGAATACTCCCGACGTTGCGACTTCTTTGGATAGCTGCGGCACTAAATACTTACGGAACCACTCGAGCGGGAATGATGGTGGGACTGGCACTTTAATTAAACTCTTCCTATGTCTCCATTCTCGGATATGATCAGAAATACGGTCTGTTGTCGTCTGTTCAAAATTAGCAAGCATCTCTGTGCCAGCATCGTATCTTACAGGTAACTGGAAATGGTTTAGGAAAGCCATCGCTAATTCGCCGAAGGAAGAGTATCTTGAGAAATTAACCTCAATGTACCATTTCGCGGCACTCCCAATGAGAGTACGTTGAAACAATCACAATTGTATGGAATCGTCTTTCAACAAGTTAGAAGAACACCAAAGATGGAAGGTAGTCACATGATCTCCTGGATCTATGTTAGGCTTGGCTTCAAAATTTGGGATGTCCGAAGGAAACTTCATTGGCGTAGGAGGCCAACGTGGATCGTGACAGATAGGGTCATTCAACAACCTTGTCAAATCTGGCAAGTGCAAAGTCGCCAAGAAAGGTAGTTTGGGTTGTTGGTGATAACCTGGGAAAACAGGGCCTGGAGTTTGACTGGCACCAGGTTGCCAGGAAAAGTTTGGTTGCTGACCTGGATTCTTGTAGAAACCATAGCCCTAGCCAGCATATGGATTTTGCGTATGTGGAGATGTCATCGGCTGATTCCCAAAATAGGACATAGATGGTTGGGCATGCATAACATTCGAAGGACTTTAGGAAGGGTTGCCCCATGTTGGTCCTGTGGGGATAGGCATGGTAGTTTGTCTGGGGTTCCATTTATTGTGTAAATAATTACCCCAGATCGACATTCCGGACGAGGGAACGGATCCCTGCCATGAATTCCAAGGTCCTGATCCAGAAAAAGTTCATAGGTTTTCCCCCTATGCAGAAATAGTACCCTGCATAGGAATAGATTGTCTGAAACTGGGATTGCCCCCAGTTGGGAAAACAACTGATGAGAAGGTGTTATTACCAAATTCTCCAATCAAAGAAAATGGTGTTGAACCTACCGGCATACTATGAGAAGGTGGTCCTTGAGTCCCTGCTCCAAATAAACTATGGGATGTAGGTTGCCCGATGGATTGTTGATGCAAGCCACTGAGCCAAGGGGACGAAGGAGGTATGTGACCTCCTCCATAAGGGAAAGCATTAAAAGGAGCAGGATTTCCCCCCATGTAACCTTGCAAAGGAGCATTAGATCTCCCTACCCCTAGACCTAAAGTCTGTAAAGTGGAGTAGGAAAGTACAGGACTAGTACCCGAACTAGGCATCCCGTATGAGAACGGAGGGCCTGTCGCACTTGGTGTGAAAGGGGTCATGGCCACCGCTTAAGATGGGATCAGACCACTATGCGACATAGAGGCGGTCGAGACCATGGTGGCTCAATCCGGCGATGGTGGGTTAGGAGGTGGGAACGCTCCTGTGGTGACAGCCGTAACGGGAACTGATGAATTCTCGGAAGTGATAACATCATTTGTTTCCATTGTTGCGTGCGACACTGTCTGGCACTCATAAAATTGACTTGGAACAATGACAGGTGCCAAGAAATTAGTGGTGGGGGTTTCAACTGGGCCAAGAGAATTTGCTCCAAGGTCTTCCATGGTCGGTTCCTCTAGATGTTGGGCGAGCACAATTTCTTGTGACCCAGTTGCTTCAAAAGACCCTTGTTGGTCTAGCTTTCGCCTTAATGGTGGCGAGGGTGGATCCAGTGTAATCGGTGGTAGGCCAAGAAGCCTTCGTGACCGACGGAGCTCAGGATCCTCCACTGTGTGAGAAGATCCAAGACACTCTAGGGTAATCTAAATGTTCAAAAGTAACACACACTAAAAAAGTCCCTAAGAGATAAGACAGGCAAACACTAAATTAATTGGAAGAACAGTTACAACAACCAACACTAGAGCAACTTACCGATGCAAGTGCAACTCAAAAATGGAAGCACCCTCTGGGTATACTCTGCAAAGCATGGCCCGATGTCTATCCTAGGTACCACAATATACCCCCACAGTCACATGTGTATGTCCCTAAAAAAGATGGGCAACTAGGTTTCCAGTGCATGAACAGTCACCAAGCGGGTACAGTCGAAAGTCAGGTAGACCACAATGAGTAGGGTATCGAGCCTGAAACCTATCAAGGGTATCGAGAGAAAATGGTCTGGAAGACAACTAAGGACCTCGAACAGATTCAAGACCCACGAAGCCCCGTGGAAAATGCAAATGACAGAATCCCAAGACAAGCCCTCTATATGTGTTCTCCACTACGATTGGTCCAGCGTTGGAGGGGTTTTCTCCGCTACCTTTCCACACGCGACCTCGTGTTTATCCCCTGTGTTAGAGGGGGGTCCCGGATAACTTTCACGATATTGGACTTGGACACTCCCTAACTCAGACTCCAATGTTTGATTTGAATGGCCTTGAAGAGTTTCCTCTCCAACCTAATCCAAGGCCCTAATCCTGAACTAGTTGGTTAACCCTACAAACATGAATGTCTAATAAATTTTAGATTTTAGCGTTAATTTTATGCAGGGATGATTTTAGGGGCTAAATTTTGCTCGTGGGCTAATTTTCCATGGTTTTTCCAAAAACGAGATTTGCTATTTTAAAAATGATTCGCCCAAATTCTATGGGATAAAATTATTTTACCTTAAAAATAGCAAAAATTTATAAAAACTATATAAAATCCTTATAAATTTGAATATTTTTACAAAAATATCGCCAATCATTTATAGTTGGCATATGAAGGATTAGTAACATTCGCCAAGGTTTCTACATTTTAAAATAAATTTCCATCCTTAAAATCATCCCTGATTTTATGGCTTGTCTTAAGTCAAGGGGTATGGAAGTGAAATTGATGAAGTGTAAAAGACGAAAGTAAAATGAAAAAAAAAAGATGTGAACAAAGACTTTCACTTAATGCAAAATTTCAACAACCTTTCAAAATTTGTAATTTTCTAAGATTTTTTTTTGGGACAGAAAACTCAAAGAATTTCACTCGACTATGAGCTACTTATGATCTAAGTGAACTGTAAAAAACTTATGAAATAAAGATTTTTCCCTGCTAATAAATGCAGAAACACACTCTTCAACCAAACAAAAAATGAAAGAGATTTTTTATTTATTTAAATGCTGATAGAGCAAAGACAGAAAAATACCAACAAGTAAAAAACCAAGAAAACAATTCTAGCTTAATCGCAAATCGCAAAAGAATCACTTCAAGAAATCACTCATAAGCAAAAAAAATGACTCTCACACTTGTCTAAAAACCTTAAAAAAATCTTTTTTATGACCACTTTTAAATGAGAAAAAGCAAGCTGAGGGTAAGATTAATCCTAAGCTACTGACTGCTAAGGCAAAGATTCAAATACCTAAGAGGAATAATTCTCATCAAAGGAAAGGATGACTACCTTACCCTCAACCAAAACTATCTTGCACAAGCACGCCATTGATAGTCCAACAGCCAGCATATGAATGTGAGTTGTATAGAGACAAAGGGGGCATGTACACGTGGGTTGACCTTGTACAGACCACGTGTATCTCTAAACTTTGAGAAAAAATAAAAACAGACAGCCCTAACCAGGAAAAGATCCCTGATATTGATAACCAAGATCTCTTGAAGGCTTGGACACTCTTTTTAACAGAAAAAGGAAAACAATAAAAAGGAAAAATATGTGTAAAGAAAATCAATCCGAGATAAGACTGCAATCAAACAAAACTCAAACAGAGTTTCCAAAAAACCCCTGAAATAAACTGATTATAACAGGAAAGAGGATGGTTGCCTCTAACTTTTTGGGAAACTACACGCGACTGCTACCTCCTCAGCTAGCGTGTACATGCGACTTGTAAGAGAGTAGGGCATAGGTACACGCATTCAGACCTTATGCAGGCCGCGTGTACCTCTGTGGGTCTCGAAAAAACATAGTTCAAGAAAATGACAGAGAAAGATGGTATGGAAAACCAGACTCCCTGCTAGCTCAGACCTGACAGAAACTAAAAAAAGAAACAAGCAAGAAAAACCAGTCTTTTAAAACTACCCAAAGATTAATAAAATTCTAGGAACCCTAAGAGTCTCCCCAGTACGGTCGCCAATTCTATTGTGAGGGAAATCTCTCTACGGACTAGCAAATAGGGTTTAGACTTTGCATGCAGATGTGACCGAAGAGAAACTACTTTCTACCTTCATTCCTAAATTTAAATCCCCTTTTCTTAGTAAATGCATGGAAAGATCAACCTACCTTGTGTCCAGCATTTGATGTCGATCCTCCATTGTACTTGATTACTTGTTCGAAATACTCCTTCCAAAGCTGACCTGCATACAAGACAAGCAACAACTACACATGCATACTACTTATATACTAACGGGTTAGAAATCCAAACATATACTAATCAGACTATGAAAAGTTCATGAATTGGGACGGGAAAAGTATTTTCTTTATTTCTTTAAATGAATCAACTTACAAGAAATTGAGACCGGCCACCGCTCCATGAACCTAGTCCTGGGCTCCTCTTCTACTATCTTCCAACTACTTTGCTTTGTATCTCTTCTAGCATAAGGAAAGCTAAAGGGTTGGGACAATGGGAATAATCAAATGGGCAGAGTTTCTTTGCTATATTTTTCCTCTTTCCAAATGGGACCCCTACCCCTTCTTTTATAGGCTAGAAGGAGATAGGTATTTGGACGAACCCTCGGCCATGCATGGTCGAACGTTTTAGTTAACTCACCCATAGCTTTTGTGTTTCGTCAGAAACTTTCCTCTTTTTGTGCTTTTGTCAGTCCACACTGATTGTTTTAGGTCAGCCAACGTGTACACGCGTGCAGTAATGAAGTAGGGCATGCGGGCCCTTATGAAAGAGGTTTTTCAAAGAGTTTGTTCAACCGTGGCTTGGAAAAGAAGAGCTATGATATGGCCAGATGCCAGGTATGCAAGTATGGTGCCATTTAGGGTTATAACACCTTGGAATAACCAGGACTGATAAACACAGCTGCCTCAATTGGTGCTTTTTTTATTTGATCAAAGGATTCCCTGGGCTTAGTAGTCCACTTTACTTAATTCCCCTTCCTGAGCATGGTTGGGATATGCTTCACCAACTCGGAAAAATTTGAAACAAACCTTCTTAAAGAATTAATCTTTCCCAGGAAAGACTAGACTTCCTTTTTGGACCTAGGAAGTGGTAGGGTTTGAATTCCCTCCACCCTACTGAGATCAATTCTCACCCCCTCGGTTGATACTATGTGCCCCAAAAATTTTCCCTCTTTCATGGAAAATAATGATTTATTGGGGTTTAAGGAGAGGCCAAACCTTCTACATTTTAAGAAGACCTTTCTCAGATGACAACAATGCTCTTTATCCAATTTGGACAACACTGTGATGTCATCCAGATAGATCACTACAAACTGATCCTTCTCCCCAATGAAGGCTATGTCCATGGCTCACTGAAATGTTTCCCCTTCATTCATCAATCCAAAATGAATTTTGGCATACATGAATGTGCCCCAAGGAGTGGTGAAGGTTGTCTTCTCTTTGTCTTCAGGAAGGACAGAGATTTGATTGTAGCTAGAAAATCCATCAATCATAGAAATCTTGGATGCACCTATTACCCTCTGCAATATGTGTTCTATCTTTGGCAAGGGGTAATTTTCCTTCTTTGAGATTCTATTTAGGTTCCTGAAATCAACACAAAGTCTAATTTCTCCATTCTTATTTCTCACCAGGACTAGGTTTGCCACCCACTCAAAATATCTCAGAGGTACAATGATCTGGGCATCCAACAGCTTCCTCACCTCTCTCTCCATGACAGGTAGCAAAATAGGATTGATATATCTTAGCTTATACCTAAATGGATTAGTCTCTTCTTTCAGTGGGATCTTATGCTCAATGACAACTATGTCATACATTTTGAGGTCTTCATAGGTCCAAGAAAAAACATCAACAAATTCCCTTAATAATTTATCATACTCGGCCCTCTGCTCCTTTGACAATCTTCTTGAAAATTTGACAAACTTTGGATCCTTCTTTGTGCCAATATTACACTCAGATACATTAGCATCATCTTTCAAGTTGTTTCCCTTTACTGCCACATCATTGTTGTCAAATAGTCTTTCCAAAGGAACTAGTCCCTTTGGGATGTGATTGCTAGGCAATTGAACGATTTGGTGACCAACAATTTTTCTTAGCAGGACATCAGTGTCAGGATCTTGGTCAATGTGTAATGTAGCAAACCCATCAACAGTCTACAAGAACCTCTTAATCTCAAGATCATCCTCAAACAATTTCCAATGCTTGACATTGTCAGGTATGGACGGCCTATATTTTACTTCTATATCATACTTGAGCTTGGGTGGCAGAGGGACTCTGAAATTGCTTGTTGAAATAACCAGAGAATCAGCCACAGTGTTTTCTCCTCTTGGAACAAATGATATGTTGAAAGCTAGGAAAAACATATCAATGAGGTTCGATGCTTCATTTTTGTAACTCCTAAGGCGAGGGTGTTTATCCTGATAAATATTTTTGATCTATTGGATAATTAGCTCAACATCTCCAAACATAGCTATTTCCTTGATTCCCATATCCTTTACAGCTCTTAAACCCAAAATCAGAGCTTCATACTCTTCCACATTATTTTTAGCTTCAAACTCTAATTTGTATGATAGAGATATAGTTTCTTGAGCAGGGGACACAAAAAGTACCCCAACACCTACCCCATCTTTAGAAAAATCTCCATCAAAGAACATTTTCCAAACAGAGGTAATCAAAGGAGAATATTCACAAGGAGGAATGGGCTTTATGATTTCAAGAGGAGGTTCAGGGGCATTGGTGAGTTGTAGTAAGTTGGATCCTAGATCAATATCCAGGGAAATGATAGGATGATTGGTGGTGTCTGCTTCATCACTGACAATGTAGGCCAGCTGAGCTTCTTTTTACAGTCTTCTGTGCTCCCCTCCAAATACCAAAATGGTAGAATATGTGAGGTCCATATACAATGTTCCCCCAAGCCTTTTTATCCAATATCTTGACAATAGCATGCCAAACTTGGGAGGAACATCATCTACCACAACATCCATGACCACACTTTTCATGGGTAGTTGAAACAAGGTCACAAACAAATCTTTGATAACCCCAAGACACTGCACCCTCCTTGAATCGAACGAGTATAAATCATGGTAAGACTTTGTGACTTCCAACCCAAGCTCTTCCATGATTGTTTTGCGCATGCGATTATGGGAAGCCCCTGAATCCATCATACAATTATGCAGCACCTTATCATGTATGTTGAGGGATGTGTAGAAGGGAGGGGATGAATCATTTAAGTCTTCTACCATAGGTCCTAGGATGAATTTTGGATTTTCATCTTGGAGATTCACTGAGTCTGTGGAATGGCATGATGGCTCATGCTACAAAATCTTAGAGAGGGACCTTTTGAAATCTTCATGTTTGACTAGCTCTAAAATGGGTACAGGAATCTTGATTTTTTGAATTTCATGCTCAAAGTTAAAGGAGGAAGGAGGCTTCTGAATTTCCTTTACCTCTGAGACAGGGTCTTTGGCTATTGGTGAGATTCTGAGCTTTCCTTTCCTTGCTACAATTTGTTGCGTCTCTAGCTGGCTTCTCTAGTATGGGGGGTTCATCATGGATGTCAGACTTCCCTTCTCTCTTCTTTGACCTAAGGTTTTATTTATTGGGACTGCTAATATTGGCTTTCTCCCCTTTACTCAGCTCATATATTTGACTATTCATGAGAGACTCCTCATAGGCAGATTGAGTTAAATGAGGAAAAGGAGAGGTGTCCTCAATATAATGGATTTCAGGATCAAGTTCTTCTTCTTCCCTTTCTTCATTAGCAACAAGGTTTTTTTACAGAGGAGTTTGGATTCTTTGATCCTCTCTATCTCTCTTCCTTAGTTCCCTTGGCATAATTTGAGGAACATTATTATTCAGCCTCCTTAAATTTCCTCTGTTATCAACAGTTTGAGGATTTTTGTATGTCTTCTTCCCCTCCATTTTCATTTTCTCCATCTCTGCAGATAGAGACTTTACTATCTTAGTCAACTCATCTACTTGAGGGTGAGTTGTATAAGAAACAGAGGTTGAGGCCTCAGATCTCCCTCTTCCCTTGTCTCTGTCATATTTTCTTCTGAGCTTGTCAACTGCCAACACATTGGATTCTACTTCCAGGGCTAAATCTTGCATGTTAGCTAAGGAAGTATCTCTTCTTTCTCTGAGAAGGAGGTAGAAATCAGGATCAAAAGCACTGGCATAATTTTTTTTGGCCGAGGCTTCTGAGGGTTTTATCTCAGCAAGGATCTTAATTTACATTTTATTGAAGCTTTTGGAGAAGTCAGAGACAGATTCTCCTTCTTTTTTCTTCAAGGACCCAAACTATGTCATGTAATACATGAAATCTTTTTTATCTCCCCACTGTCTCAAAAAGGTATTATCTAGAGCTTCAATCCCAGCAATAGATCCAGGGGTCATTCCTCTAAACCATTTCCTAACCTCACCATCAAGGCTCTGGACAAAGACTCTCATCCAAACATCTTCATTTTATATGTTCAGGTTGTCTGCATAACTGTCGAAGGCATAAAGGTGTTCTTCAGTAGTTATGTCCTCCTCTCTAGTGAATTTAGGCATATACTCCAAGTAATCTCTAGTAGGGAGAGGATTCATTGGCTGAGGTAGGACTAGAGGGGCATACCTTGCAGCCACTATGGCATCCATTCTATTACCAGGGGGATTAACACCTGCCATAGGGGTATGAGGTGGAGGAGAATTAGGAGGAGAAGGGGTTCGAATAGGGGAGACTGGAACTGATTTTGCAGGCGGAAAAGGAAACAACAGGGGATTTGAATAAAAGGTTACAGGGCTTAAGGAAACAGAGGTTTCTCTTCTCTCAGTAGCAGCAACAGTAATAGGAGGAGGGGTGGTAAAGCATGGGGTAGGAAAATATCCTGAATTCCTGGGTCTAGACCAGGCTACAATGTCAAGGAAGATAGGAGTGATAAATCTCTCTCCCTCTAATCCAAGACCAGGAGGAGAAAAATCAACAAGAACACTCCCAAAATTTAAAAAACGAGAAACTCCAACAAGAGGTATGATAGGAAACTAAGAAGCAGATACCAGAGTTTCTGACAGAGGGCAATGAGGACTATCAGAAATCCCTGGTTCAACAGTAGAAGTTCCTTCTTTGAGGGCCTTTCCCTTTCTAATAAGCTTCTCTAGATATGCTTCAGGTGTTGTTAAGGGAAACTTAGGGATAGACCTCGTATGCTTGCCTCTGGAAGCCACAACTGAAATAGTAGGTTCACCACAATGGAGTCGACACAATGGAGTCGCCAGGTGCACAATAGAAATCTTGTAGGGCTCTGATGCCTGATGCACCTTCAGAATGAGAGGCTCAATGTCGTTCAGTCCCGGGGAAAATTTTCAACTTCATCCCCGGCAATGACGCCAGAAATGTTAACACCAAAAGTCCCTTGTCCTATTAACCCTCTGGCTATGCACAGAATATATGTCGAGGGAAATATGGAAATTATTACTGAAACAATTCTTATTGATATCTCCAGAACGCCCGACGTTGTGGATAATGTCTTCATTGGAGTGGATTGCTCTTCTGAAGAGATTCATATCTACACTTAACTGTTTAAAGAATTGCGTGATGTATTTTCCTAGTCTTATGAGGAGATTTCAGGAATTGATCCAAGTATTTTTGAACACGAAATCACAACCTATCATGATGTCAAACCTGTCCGATAGAAGCTTCGCCCGGTCAATCCTCGCAAAGAAGCAACGATAAAGGTTGAAGTAGAGAAACTTATCTGGGATGGTTTTGTCTACCCTGTGAAATTGACGAAATGGGTATCAAACCTGGTTCTTGTCAACAAGAAGCAAGGAACAATCCACGTATGTATAGACTTTCGCGATTTGAACAAAGCTTTCCCAAAAGACAATTTTCCAATCCTATTTATTGACTAGATTGTCGATGAATGTGCGGGTTGTCAGGTATTTTCTTTCATGGATGGTTTTTCCAGGTACAATCAAATTTAGATCAAGCTCGAGGAACAACATAAAAATACTTTTATTTGTCCTTGGGGTACATTCATGTATAGGAAGATGTCTTTTTTCCTTAAGAATGTTGGATCCAACTTTCAACGGGCCATGTCGTTTTCTTTTCACGACCTCAAACACATAGTTGAGGCATACCTGGATGATATAGCATCACGTTCTCATAAGAGATATGATAATCCTACCCATTTACGACTTATATTTGAGAGGTGTCGCTACTATCGGATTCACTTGAATCCAAACAAGTACAGTTTTTACATTACATTGGGATGCTTATAGGGGTTCATCGTGTCAACTATGGGGATCATGGTAGATCCTTTGAAGGTTGAGGAAATATTTCAATTGCCTCCCCTGCACAAAATCCCTTAGCTTTAGAGTCTGTAAGGGAAATTCAATTTTCTTCGACATTTTGTTGCCAATTATGCCAATATCACTAAAAGGTTTATGTGTATTTTGAAAAAAGGGGTCCCATTTTGTTGGGATGAAGTAGCTCAATGCTCTTTCAAAGCATTGAAGCATGCCCTGGCATCTGCCCCTCTACTCAGTCCTCCAGATTATGGCAAGGATTTCTTGTTGTATTTGTCTATCGCAAAGTTGATCATCGGCATTGTCTTCGTCCAAGAGGATGACAAGCTCAAAGAGCACGTTATCTATTATCTTAGTCGAGACCTGGTTGGATCGGAACTCAACTATACTCATGTTGAGAAGCTTTCTTTGGCAGATGTCCATGTTTTCCAACAGTTCTGTCACTATATATTACTTCGCAAGACCACCTTTGTTTCCATCGTGAACCCTTTCCAGTATGTGTTGACATGACGGGTCATCGGCGGGAAAATTAGTAGATGGATAGTTATCCTACAGGAGTTTTACTTGGATTTTGTTTCAGTGAAATCCAAAAATTCCTTGGTCTTTACAGAACTAATTTCGGAACTTTTGTTGGATTACTGAGAGGGGGGGTGAATCAGTAATAGAGAAACTTAACCATATAATCCAAGTGTTATATCAATGAAGCATTATTATCCAATAACTGCAGAGTAAATAAGCAATGAACAAATGAACAATCATACACATACACAGTACACCAGTATTTTACGTGGAAACCCAAATCGGGAGAAAACCA
>SNQJ01S0047685.1:69771-114239 GCA_010110895.2 Picea sitchensis
TCCAACAATGCATCATATACCAATGGAACCACATCGATCCATCTTCATCAAGTATCAATGACAACTCATTGATCCATCTTCATCTATGCATTCTCATCAAGGACAATACATATTTTATTACATCAATCATCAATCAATCAATCTTTTGACATCAATCAATCACTTGACATCAATCAATCAAACCATTGGCATCAATGACAACATGATCCAACACCGGTCGAAGGTGGTGATATTTCGCCTGAAGAGTCACCAATCAACAAAGATATTTTTCTTATTGCATCTTCAGACTCCTGGTATGGAGATATACTTGTGTATTTTTAGACTTTGAAGTGCCCTTCTTTTTCTTCTCGCGAAGAGCGTCGATGAATAAACCACTAAGCGTGGAATTATATCATCCTTGATGACACTTTATATCGTCGAGGAGTGGATTACATCCTCTGTCGATGCCTCATCCATGAATAAGAAGAGCTTGTTTTAAATGATAGTCACACTACAGCATGTGGCGGTCATCTGTCTGGGTTGGAAACAACCCAAAAGATTCTACGTGTTGGATACTTTTGGCCCTCGTTAATCAAAGATTGTTTTGATTCGGTCAAGAAGTGTCACACGTGCCAGATATTCTCTCAGAATATGCAGGCACACCCAGCTCCTATGTTCCCAGTTATTGTTGTTGATCCCTTGACCAAGTGGGGGATTGATTTCACTACTTTCCACCCAGTTTATACCAAGGGGAATCGCTATATCATCATAGCAGTAGACTACTTTACTAAGTGGGTCGAAGCTATGCCGACATTTAACAATGAAGGGTAAACAACTAGCCTATTTGTTTTTAACCAGATTGTAACCAGGTTCAGTATTTCGAAGGAGATTGTCACAGACCATGGCAGTCACTTCCAGAAAAAAATGATGTTTGAATTAACGTCAAAGCTTGGGTTTAAATAGGAACATTCATCACCTTACTACTCACAAGCGAATGGTCTGGTAGAAGTTGCGAATAAGTCTCTCAAGACTATTCTTCAACGAATGATTAATTTGGCCAAGTCAAATTGGAATTTGATGTTATATTCAACACTTTGGGCTTATAAAACTTCAGTAAAGACTGCTACTAGTTTCTCTCCTTTCCAACTCGATTACGGGTTGGAGTCAATTTTTCCCATTAAATGTCAAATCCCTTCTCTGAATTTGGTAGTGGAACTACTTCTCGACACTACACCACTTGAGGAAGGTCTTTTATATCTTGAGAAGTGTCAAGATACAACCTTGGCCAACGAGGTTCATAAAAAACATGTCAAGTGTCAGTATGATCGGTCCATCCGCCCTCATATTTTCTCTGAAGGCGATCTTATATTATTCTACAACCAAGACAAAGATCCCCTGGGGGCGGGCAAGTTCAAATCCATGTGGTTCAGACCTTTCATTGTGAAAAAATTCTTAGAAAAGGGTGATTATCGTCTGGTTGATTTCGAGGGTAATGCCTTAGAAGATCCTATAAATGGGCTCTACCTTAAGAAGTATTACACTTAGGTCAGTCGCCTGAGCATGACTTCTTGTATATATGTATAGTTCTTTATACATTTTTTTCTCTTTGTTTTGTGGACGTGTAGTCATTATGTTTCTTTTTTCACTGTGGTATATGTCAAGTGAATCTGAGGTCTACGTTGGGTTCGCGGATGGTGCTAGCCGACACACTCAGAGGCTTGCTTCTGCAGCATGGGTGATTTTTACACCTTGTGATCAGTTGATGTCTTCTAGAGATATTTGTCTAGGTGAAGCAGCCAATAATGTTGTCGAGTACAGTGTCATGATAGAACTACTACATGATGCCTTGTCACATGGTATTTATCACCTCCAGGTTTATTTAGATGCTTAGCTGGTTGTTTCCCAATTAAATGGGGTATATCATGTTTATGATCCCACGCTTCACCGACGATTCCTTATGGTACGTCTCGCAGAACATTATTTTGATTATATTTCTTATATTCATGTTCCTAGGATATTTAATCAACTAATTGATACTTTGGCTATTCAAGTATTAGATTGTCATGTTGATCAAATGTAAAAGTAAAACACAAAAATACACACGTAAATACATTTGTAAAAAGATCTTTATCCATAAGAGAAAAAATATGTATATATAATATGTCCAAAAAATAATCTCATGAGTAAAAAGTGTGCCATAAAATCCTTGAATAGTGTTGATATACATCATTGTTATTAATCCCTCAATACATAGTACAAAAGTTCCATCGACACATGTATGGTCCAATACTATCTACGGTCTAGGACTATTGGCCCTACTATAGTGAAATATGGCATTTGCAAGATGCCAAAATAACTGGACCCCGGTCCTGGGCACCACCACTACATGTGGCTACATAGCCGAGGGAAGATCCTCGATCTCGACCATCGAAACAGCATGAGTGAGAGTCATCAAGTTTCTCTCTACTCATCATCATATCCTATCAGCCTCACCGCTTGGGGGTCCTCGTGCAGCTGCTGGTCCTCCTGCTCCTGCTGGTCCTGCCTCTAGTCAAGGATGACACCTGGTCCTGGCAAAGTCCGATGGTCACACTAGTCCCACGTCTGTATACAACATATTTTTGAGTTAGCACTCTATCATTAACATAAAAAGGAGAATATTTAAAAATTTAATAACTTTAAAATATGTGTTACCTATCTCATCGCGCTCTTCGCCAGGTGGCATGGGCATGTTGAGATCCCTCAAGAAACTAATTCCTACATATGGATAGTCCTCTATAATGGGAATCTTACGGACCCGCCAATCAAAAAACTTGTCATCAAATGCCTCTTGGGTTCTCCCTCCACCCTATCTAGGCAACAACACTTCCCACCTACACAATGTCAGAAAGGAGGAAATATGCCCTCGTACTATCTTCCTTGGGGTCAGACTAGGCACTCTCTTGAAGAAGAAAGTGCACAATACCGTACCAAACCCAAATTTCTTATTCATCCTCCTATGACAGTCTATAAGTTATTTCTTCATGCATGTTAGTATGGTAGTACTCCAGTAAAAAATGGTGGCCTCCAAACACTGAATTGCACAGTGAATCTGTGCACAGGAGACCTGATGGAGTGTTGTGAATCCTATGATCTGCCCAATCATGAATAACACAATTTGTAGATGGAGGTCGGTAATCTTTTGTATCGGCACTTGACATCCTACTTTCTCGGTACAAGCCTCACAATACATCCTGATGTAGTCCTCTATGTTATACAACCCTAGAGGAAAGGTCCTCAGATTGACCAGTTCTCCCCTCCTAGAGAGGTCGGTCAAAAAGTAGATGTCCTCTATAGTTGGGGTTAGTGATTGACCCTCTAGCATGAATGCCTCAACATCAGGGTGCCAATACTCTACCAAATGGCTTAGCAATCTCGATTGTGCCCTCATTAATGGACACTAGAATAACTTCCACATGCCACACTATTTGAACATAGCAATAGCCCCGGGGTCCTCCTCGACCAAGACATCAAGTTTCGTGTGTTCCCTTTCTCTCCAATGCACATATATCCGGTTGCACACAAGTTGGAGAAGGATTATCTCTTTTTGTTATTTTTTTTTAACATTAAAGGAGGTGTATGTGGGTTTCCTTTAACACAGTCATGTATGTATGCGGGCTAAGTGTTACTTTGACTATGTACATATGTGGGTTGAGCATGGAAAACCCGTGTACACGTAGACAAGACCCTTTTACAAGGGAGCGCACCTCCAAAACATGAAATTAAATATAAAAAAATGCATTAAATTGGAGAGGATGATATGTACTTACTTGGTCCAAGTGTGATAGTTTTTCATCCACCATAGCTCCTTGAATTCACGTTTTGAGGAAGAGGGTTTTTTAGCTTTTTGGTTATTTTCCAAATTGCAATGGTGAAAATGAGTTGTCCACCTCTATTTATAAAAAAAATTGGCTCTTTTTTCCCTAATTTGGTTTCTTTTTTCCCTTTTCTTGACTTGGTATCTACTTAAATTATCTTTTGATATATATTTGGGTCATTTTGATGAACTTGTTCTTTTAGTTTGGTGTTTTTATTGAAATGGGTTACACTTATATCATCCCATGGTAAAAGTCATTTTTTCAACTGTTGCATATAGGTTAGGTTTTCACCCCCTACATTTTGCATATTGTTGAATTTTCCTCTTTTCCATAGGATCGATCCCAACAAAGTGTGACGCAAAACCTTCTCAATTGCTTTATAAGTGTCATAATTAGGTGGTAGAGCCTACCTCTACATGGATTCCCTAGGTAGATCCTTTGATGCATTTTTGCATCCATGCTGTGAGTTTTATCCATAGGCTTGGGAGTCCTTGTTAGTCCCGCCATGATTATGTAGTGAAGCCTCATTCTTATTTCTAGTCATCATTATTGACTTTACCCACAAGACTCCTTAAAGAGCATGAGTTATTGTCTTTCAAGCTCGCTTAAAATTTGAAAAAAATATCTGGCGAGAGTTCATTTATTCTTTTCGGTCTCATCTAGATTATTTGAGAAAAGAAGCCCCCCTAGAGTCTTCTTTAAACCCTTTTTAGACTCTCTAAAAATGAAAATATTGTCGGTCGATCTTGTTTCCCTTCATGCTCTCCAAACACAAATTTGAAGGCACATCTGTCCAGCGGTAGTTTACCCCTTTTCAGTCTGGATGGTTAATTTTATGAATAAAGGTATGCCCTAGGAGCTTCGGTTCACTAGGAGAGTATTCTCATGCGTAAGTTTAACCCTTTTTCAAGACTGAGGGACTAAATTTTTTAAAAAGGGTCGTTATCCTTGGTTTTGGTTTATCTCTTTTTCGGGCCTTAGAAATTACTTACGAAAAATGAACCCCCTTGGAATCCATAGTTAAGCTCTCTTCAGACTCTCTAAATATGAAAAGATCATCGAGTGACCTTGTTCCTTTCACACTCATTAATTGATCCAAAAATAACATCTACTTGGCATAAGTTTAACCTTTTTTTCAGCCAATAGATTATCCAGGAAAAAGGTACACCTCGAGAGATATGTCTCACTAAGAGAGTTCTCTTAAGTTATATTTTATACTTTTTCTGGCTAAGGATACTAAACTCAGAAAAAGGATGTGAGTCCATAGTTAAGCTCTTTTCAGACTCCTTAAAATTCAAAAGATAACCGAGTGATCTTGTTTTTGTCACACTCGTTAAAATGGTTTTGAAGAGACATCCTCTCGATATAAGTTTAACCCTTTTTCGAACCGACTGGACTAGTTACGAAAAAGGAACTCCCTGGAGTCTTGTTTTAACGTTTTTCAGACTCTCTAAATGTGAAAAACCATCGACTAGATTACCTTCTCTAAGATCGTAAAAATTAACATGGAAGGAGTCTTGTTGTGTCACACTTAATCGCATCGCATGTCTCATCCTTGTGTCTTTCACCTAATTCCAGATCCATGTTGTTATTCAAATAAACCTTCAAAGCATTCCTTAAATGCAAGCCTTGCAGCACTTTTGCCTTTGTTATCTAACACCTTCACCCATGGAGGAATTTTCCCGAGTGTCCTTAGTCCTTATCCTGCACATGTCTACTTGCACTGAGCATCAGTATGTTCCATGCACTTGGAACTAGTTTTATTTCCTATGGAACGCGTTCCTCCTTTGTAACGTATCATTCTTTTATTCTTTTTCAAGATCATTAAAAATTTGAAAAAGACAAAAAAAATCAAATATTCCAAAAAGAGGGGACAGGGATATACACTCTGTTTTTTATAGCAAGATATTCGCCCTTGGAAAAAGCACATGCTTTTGTTTGTTCACCAAGAATTAGGATCTAGTATGAACTTAGGAAGTCGTTCTCATTACATAGAGTTGTGTCATCCTTTGTTTGGTTACTCTTCCAAACATATGGAGAGCTTGTGGTGCCTTTTGTATCATAGACGTATGTCAATTTTCAGCTTTCTGAGTCTCATCATTTTTTCATGCTTTTTTCCAAGGGAAGTTTTATCCAACCTGAGTCGGACATTCTGCAGTTTATCTATTGACTTCCATGAGTCGACCATCCCAAGAATCTAGTCAAGTTCGGATTTGAAATCAATAAAGTTATATGCCTAATGATTGATATCCTCTAGTATTTCCCTGATGGCATGTTGAAGACCTCAGGGTAGTGAGTCTTACACTTCCATTGTAATCCTACCTGAGTTTTCAATATCTTGAAGTTGTTGCTCGAGCTATGAAGTCCTCATCTCCAGCCAGATGCGTTAATACTTATTAAAGATGCATATTGTACTTGTATATCTTCAAATGATTTTGAGATGTAGATACATTGTGTATTGCTCATGGATACACTTTATATAGACATTAATATGACATGGATCTACAGTGTACTTGATTGGCAGTCATTCTTAGTTCATCTAGAGCATGGGTATGCCTGCCTCAGAGAGATTATTATTGTTTTGTAGATGGCACACTCCTGAGCTCTTGTTCTGGGCTCACTCTACTCAGTTCCTTCCCACTGGTAAAGATGTTGTAATGTATTTCGGCCATCAGTTTCTCTTATGACCTCCCATATTATGGGGCATATTTTATAGTCCAAAAATGCCTTACATATGCATACATGGCATTGGCCTTTCCACTTACATTTTTTGCCTGTTAAAAAACTATTTTTAGAAGATGTACATGTCCTTTTGAACTATATCCCATGTACACACACATTCTACATACTAGACAACATGTGTACATATGCGAGCTTCATATTAGATCACCCACGTTTACCTCCAAAAATTGCAAGGAATTTGATGGAGTTTACAGGCTATTGAAGGATTCCCAACCATTTTACCCATTGTAGCCCGTCCCAAAACTGAATAACCATATTTTTTTCATATAAAAGGAGTTCTTGGGGTCTCATTTCAATATCAAGCAAGAGAATAAGAAAACTCTACCAAAATTCCTTCCCCTTTCTAGCCCAAGTTTTGCATCCCTTTCTGAGTTTTGGCCTCAGCATTCCCCTCAAGCCCTTTCTCCTAATACAACCCTTTCCCCTTTTCCAAGAGATAAGTTGGTTGTGAGAAGTTTGCATGGGATTGGAGCACTTGGAGCCACGATAGAGGAGCCTAGACCTGGTTTGCGAAGCGTTAGCCGACGAAGGTTGTAATCTTTGTTATCTTCATATTGAATAAAAGAGTTATTTCCTGTCCCAAAACATTGTGTCTACTTTCTTTCATTTGATTTATGCATTTATGTCTATATCTGAATATCAATAGTGATAAGTAGAGATCGTATATCTTGTAGCATTTTTTTCCTAAGATTTTTGCAGGTCATCTTTGGGAGGAGACTCGCAATCTAAGAAGTTGCAAGGGTGAAAGAGGTCTACACCAGCCGCAAGGACCAAAGGTACACTAATTGACCTTATTTCCTCTTTATTGTTATTCAGTTTAGATAGTTTTGGGGTATCTTAGGAGTAGAACTATCTTTTAAGGGAAGTTAGTGCACTGCCTATACCTCGACCCAGTATAGTAATAGGGAGATTTTCCCCGCTAGAAGTTGTGGAACCTGATTATCTTCCCTATTTAGAGGTTTGTTTTAGTCGTTCTTGGACCCCATTCCCTAATGGGGGGTGTGGGGGGACTTGCCCCCACACAAATGGTGCCAGGGGGGTCCAAGGGGAGCAGCGACAATTTTTGTAGCCCCCCTGGTGGTGGATTCGGGGGCAACATCCCTGAAGAGAAATATTGGGAAAAATTGCCTTGTAAAATGTTGTAATTTCATAGTAAATATGGATCGTTAATTATAAGGTCGCAGATCTGATGGTAGAATCTATTTTAGAGTTTTTTTTCCCTAGAAGGCAACCCTCTTTTATGAGGGAATTATATTGTGACTGTGTATTATCATGAATATTGTATTGTGAGAGAAAGAAGAGGAAGTTACAATGGTTGTGTTGTAGGTTGTATCCCTTCATTTTGTTGGATAATAAAAAGGAAGGACCTTGCAATTTCTCTGGTGGACGTAACCCACACTGGGTGAACCACATATATCTGTGTTCTTATTGTATTGTGTATCTTCTGTGTTTTATTTCTGCATTTTTTTTTTTATTTTTTTTCTCCACAATCTTGTTTTTCTAACAACTGGTATCAGAGTGAAAGGTAACTCATAGGAAAAGAGGGTTCCTAGTTGCAGTGGGAGCAATGGTGGAAGATGGAAAGTTTAGGATTGAGAAATGTAATAGCCAAAACTACCAGTAATGGAATATGCAGATGGAAGATTATTTATATCACAAGGATCTATTCATACCATTGGGTGGAATAACAAAGAAGCCAACAACCATGAAGGACGGAGAATGGGAGGTTCTTAACAGAAAGCACTAGGAACGATATGACTAATCCTGGCAGCATCGGTGGCTTTCAATATTTAAAAATAAAAGACAATGAAGATGATGATGGATGCATTGGATAAACTGTATGAAAAAACCTTGACATCCAATAAGTTATTTTTAATAAAGTGATTATTTAATATGAAGATGTCGGAAGGTGGGTCTGTTGTAGATCATTTAATTGAATTTAATACGGTTACTAATCAGATAAGTTCTATAAAAATGTAATTTGATGATGAGGTCAAGGCTCTTCCAATCCTATGCTCAATGCGAGAAAGATGAAATGGCTTGGTCATGGATGTAAGTAACTCTGTCTCTGGTTCAAACACTCTAAAATTTGATGATGTTGTAGGTGTTATCCTTAGCAAAGAAATGCAATGGAAAAGCACAGGTGAGACATCAGGTAATGTGTTAAACATGGAGAACAAGGGAAGACAAAACGATAGAGGAAAGGGATCAAAGAACCACAGGAATTATAGGAAGGGCATATCCAAATCCAAATTGGGAAAGATAGAGTGTTGGAATTGTGAGAAGAAAGGACATCTAAAGAAAGATTGTAGAGCTTCAAAGAAACAAAGAGATGGACAACACGAGAAAAATTAGGAATCAAATGTAACAGGTGATGCATTACAAGATGCTTTGATTCTTTCAGTAGATCATATTTATGAGTCTTGGGTATTAGATTCATGGGGTTCATTTCATTCCATAGCCCATAGGAAACATTTTGTAGATTATGTTCAAGGTGATTTTGGACATGCTCATTTGGGTGATGATGCACCATGCAAAATTGTTGGAATGGGAAAGGTACAAATAAAGCAAAAGAATGGAAATGAATGGTTGTTGAAAGATGTAGGACATGTTCTAGATCTAAGGAAAAATCTAGTTTCAATAGGGAAGTTGGGAATTGAAGGTTGTATAGCCATATTTACAGATAAGGTGTGGAAGGTCACCAAAGGATCACTAGTGATAGAAAAAGGAGAGAAGGTAGGTACATTGTATTTAGGTACTGGTAATACTAACTCTTGTATCTCTTTAGATTCTATAGGAGTGTATACAACACTTTGAAATCATAGGATTGGACACATGAGTGAGAAGGGGATGCAGATACTTCACAAAAGAAATTTGTTACCAGATCTTAAACAAATTGATTTGGATTTTTGTGAGCAATGTGTTTATGGAAAACATAAGAGAGTCGGAAAAGAAAAAAAGAGTGAAAGGTTAGAGCTTGTTCATGCAGATGTATGGGGACCAACTCAGGTATCATATCTTGGTGGCTCTCGTTATTATGTTAATTTTATTGATGATGCAACTAAAAAAACTTAGGTTTATTGTATTCGGCAAAAATACAATGTTTTTTATACTTGTAAGAAATGGAAAATTTGGTTGAGAATGAGATAGGAAAAAGGTCGAAGTGTCTCAGATCAGACAATGGAGGTGAATATTGCAGCAAGGAGTTTGATGATTACTATTCATACCATGGAATTCATAGAGAGAAAATAGTTCCAGGAACACCACAAGAAAATGGTGTCAGAAAGGATGAACATGATAATCATGGAGCATGCAAGGAGTATGATATTGCATGTTGTGTTAACCTTAAAGTTCTAGGAAGATGGTGTAGATACTGTAATTTACTTAATAAATAGAGGAACCTCAATCTCTTTGGATGGTGGAATTCCAGAGGAGGAATGGACAGGTAAAAACTAAACTATTCTTTTTTGAAGACTTTCAATTGTGAAGCATTTGTCCATATTGATAAAGAAAATAAAACAAAGCTTGAGGAAAAATCCAAGAAGTGTACCTTTATTGGATACGGTGTTAATGATTTTGGTTATCTCTTATGGGATTATGAAAATCACAAAATCATTAGGAGTAGAGATGTCATATTCAATGAGAAGGTCATGTACAAAGATCATTTACAAGGAAAGAAACAAGAAAAAGAAAAACCAAAATACACAGTGCTTGATGAGATCAATGAAAAATAAATTCCAAAGGTACCAAAAAATCAAAATGTACAACAACATGAACAACATGTACATCAAACTCCCACAAGTGTTGTTAGAAGATCTACCAGGTTAAGTAGACCCCCTAAACGATACTTTCCTTCATTGTATTATTTATTGTTGACTGATTCTGGTGAACCGGAATGTTATGAAGAGGCAATGCAGGTAGACACTAGAAAGAAGTGGGAGCAAGGCATGAAAGAGGAAATGGATTCCATGGTAAATAACTAGACTTGGGACTTGGTTCAGTTGCCTGCAGGAAAAAGAGCATTGCAGAATAAATGGGTTTACAAGTTGAAGGAAGAAGATGGAGGCAAAAAGAGGTACAAGACTAGAATTTTTGTAAAGGGGTTTGCACAAAAGAAAGGTATAGATTTTGATGAAATAGTTTCTCTTGTTGTTAAGATGACTTCAATTAGGACTATTTTAAGTCTTGTGGAAGTAGAAGATTTACATCTTGAACAGTTAGATGTAAAAACATTTTTTCTCCATGGTGATTTGGAGGAATATATTTATATGCAACAACCACATGGGTATGAAGACATTTATTTGGGTGTTGCAAAGAAAATCTTTGGTATGAGAATAAAAAGAGACAGGAAAAACCACAAATTGACATTGTTTCAGGGTGAGTACATATAAAAGGTGTTGGAGAGGTTTAGAATGCAGAATGAAAAACTAGTTAGTACACCTTTGGCCATCCATTTCAAATTAACCAAGGAAATGTGTCCCAAGACATAGGAGGAGATAGAATACATGTCCAAGGTCCCTTATTCATCAACAGTTGGCAGTTTGATGTATGTGATGGTTTGCATAAGACCAAATATTGCACATGCAGTGGGAGTTGTGAGAAAGTATATGAAAAATCCAGGTAAAGAACATTGGGAGGTAGTAAAGTGGATTCTCAGGTATTTGAGAGGTACTGTTACTCATGCATTATGTTTTGGAGGTTCAGACACTGCTCTACAAGGATATCTTGATTCAAATATGGAAGGTGATAAACATAGCAGGAGCAACACCACGGGGTATGTTTTTATTGTAGGTGGAACAAAAGTAAGTTGGATTTCGAAACTGCAAAAGGTTGTTGCACTTTCAACAACAAAAGCAGAGTATGTTTCTGCTACAGAGGTTAGTAAATAAATTATTTGGTCACAAAGGTTTATGAAGGAATTGTGAAAGAAGCAGGAGAATAGTAGGTTGTACTGTGACAGTGAGAGTTCCATTCATCTTGCAAAGAACTCAGCCTTCCATTCAAAGACTAAGAATATACAACTCAGGTACCATTTCATATGATCTGTCTTGGAAGATGGACATTTGAAGTTGGAAAAGATGCATACTAGCCATAATCCTACATAAATGTTAACAAAGGGAGTAACCATGGATAAACTATGTTCATGCTCAGTTTTAGTTGGCCTTCAAGCATGAAGGTCAAGATGACAAATTTTCCAGGTCCAAGTTTGGGTATAGTCCAGTAGGTACAAAAAGAGTGGAGTTGTTGTGATCAGTCTCCAAGTGGGAGATTGTTGGTTGCAGAGCTTGATTATCTTCCCGATTTAGAGGTTTGTTTCAACCGTGCTTGGACCCCATTCGCTAAAGGGGGGGGTAGGGGGGATTTCCCACCCACAACTNCCAGGGGGACCAGGGGGGGGGCAAAAATTTGTGTAGCCCCCCTAGCAGGGGATTAGCGAGCATCGCCCCCTAAATGAAATATTGGGAAAATTTTCCTTGTAAAATATTTTAATTTTTTAGTCAATATGGATCGTTCATTATAAGGTCACAGATCTGACGGTAGAAGTTATTTTTAGGTTTTTTTTCCCTAGAAGGAAACCCTCTTTTATGAGGGAATTGTATTGTGGTTGTGTATTATCGCGAATATTGTATTTTGAGAGAGGATACTGTGAGAGAAAGAAGAGGAATTTACAGTGGGTGTGTTTTAGGTTGTATCCCTTCATTTTGTTGGATAATAAAAAGGAAGGACCTGGCAATTTCTCTGGTGGATGTAGCCCACACTGAGTGAACCATATGTATTTGTGTCTCTATTGTATTGTGCATCTTTTGTGTTTTATTTTCACATTTGTTTTATTTTATTTCTCTGTGATCCTATTTTTCTAACAGTAACAACCATTACCAATTCCCTTCATGGATTGTGTTAGTGGTTATCCTACCACCCAATGAAAACATGATTGAATATTTGAAGTATTATACAAATTCTCAAAGAAGATAGTATTTGTAACTTGCCACAACACTATTGGTGCCTCTAAAGTTGTCAAACTCTTCTTTTAACATGTATGGAGTAATTTTATCTTACATTTGGCCATCAATTATGATTGCAACTCTCAATTTCTCAATCTCTTTTGGAAATCATTATGGAACCTTTTAGGTTGTCAATTACTCTTTTCTACATTTTTTCAACCCCGGAAAAATGGTCAAATTGAAGTAGTTAGTTGCAACTTCGTTCATTCTTACTACATCTATCATAAAAAAAACATGAGTTCTAGGCAGTGTGCAACGCATGGGGTTCTTGTCTTTCTAGATTCCTTTTGATTCTTTTTATATTTTCACAAGACAAGAGTAACTTTGCAAAATCCACCAACTACCTAGCATAACATTTTCATTCATTTCAAACTAGGTCTCTAAACTCAAGTTCCTTCAACCAATGTGAATTGAGCTTAAAAGGACATGTGGTTTTTGGAGTAATATCCCCCACTTGTAGGAAAATAGGGACATGGTAAAAGGGGCATTCTTCTCCTATCCATGTACTAATTATATCCATATTGACAACAAGTTGTTCAACCGCAAGGAATTTGTTGATTATTTTATGAATCAAAATAATCTCTATGTTATTTGTTGCTACAATTTGGTTTACATAGTTTCTTTTATAGACACTCCCTAATCCTCTTATGTTAGAAGAGAGCATAATAATTTTGTACCCTTGGAGTGGACTTTGCCTCCTCTAAGGGCCCCATGAATAGTCATTTGTTTGCATGATAAGAATTCCCTTGTCCTCTTGATGTTGGACATTCTCTGAATGACATAATCAAACATTGAATCGATGTCTTATCAATGATAAATGTAGTGGAAAATATTTCCTCCTCACTCTCTTCCTCCTCATCTCATTCTCTTAACATATTATAGAATTTTATTTCACATATTTGTTTTTGTGGGGGGGGAGAGTACTTCTTATATAATCACTTCAGTAAGCTATCCCACTATGAGGGGTGTATATATGACATCAAAATCACCCATTACTTGCACTTGGACTCTTCCACACCCACTAAGGGGATTTTGAACCAATATTTTGTCACTCAAAATTAGCATAAAAATAAGTTTGAAATAGAGGACCTTTGATAGAAAACAAAAAATAACTTCTTTAATTGCTTAGCAAAGTTCCAATGTGGTTAAGTCAATTAGGAGAGGTGATGATTTCATTGTATCATTTTATATATCTCACTATATTCTTACAATCATGGCTAACTATATATCTTATTCGATTGACTGAAGGTACAACCAAATAGGTACCTGTCAAATATTTCTTCCTCAAGTGAGGGAAGCTCATGACAAATAGTTGAGGGAAATATGACTGCATCTAGTATATCATATTATATGCGAACAAGGACCACTAGATATGAAAAGGTCAGAATAAAATTTTGTAGATGCATGGAATTTTTTCTTGTTGAAGGAGGATCATGCTCTTATGATGATGAGAGCATAGGAGACATAGAGGTTCCACTTAGTTATAAGCATCTGGTGAAACAATGGGTACCTAAGGAACTACCTTTGTTAGACACTGAATTCATTGTCAACAATAGGATGTATCGCATTGCATCATCCTCCCTGCATGGCCTGGGGCTATTTTCCATGGATGGAATAATTGGAAAATATAATACAGTAACTGAATTGATGGACTATGTCAGACCGTGTTACAATTATAACGATTGGATGCAGGTGTTCTGGTACATGTGAAGTATGCAAAGATATGCACTTGCTGCAAATTATATACAGCTAATAAACAACGATAAAAATAAGGGAGCCACTATCTATATTGATGGAAGGCCTAGAGATTCTTGTAATATCGCAGGGTTTATAAACATCACATGACCCAGGACAACAAACAAGCAACCGAATTTCATATATGAGGGACAGGAAGGGAATCGAGCAGTCGTGTGCACAATAAAAGAGATAGTTTTTGGGGAAGAGTTATTAGCGGATTAACATTTGAATCGAATAGAAAAATCGACTAATAGTGTGTGGGTACTTATGAAACACTTCTTTAAGCAACCTATACTTATTGCATTATATTTTTTGTATCTTTAACAATGTCTAAAATATTTTATGGTCCCAATTTTATAATAATGTGGGAGGTTGATCATGGAAAAGCACCAGTCGTGGAACATGTAAATAATTAACAATTTTGATTTACACTTAATGAGAATTTTATTATTTATTTATATAATTTTATTTTTGTGGAAATCAGTTTTTTGTTATCGTTAACAATTTTTTAATTGTTTCAGGGTTCTAATTATATTATAATGTGGCAGGATGATTGTGGAAAAGGGGCAGCCATAAAACATGTATATGATTAACAAATTCGACTTTGATTCTATGTGAATTATATTATTTGTTTATATACTTTTATTTGTGTGATGATTAGTTATTTCATTTGCTTATATAATTGAAATAACATTGATTTTATTGAAATATGTAGTCTGGAGGCCATGATGATCATGATTCCCCAACGAGGAGGAGTTATATTCATTCCCTGATCCAATGTTAATCATTAAAAAGAATATCATTAAAGCGAACAAAGAAATTGTTTGCTTGTTAGACCATGCAGATTAAACTCTGGATGTCATAGAAAGGACCAATCTAGTTATGAAACAACTTAGGACATATCAGGTTAACTATAATTCAAAATGATTTTTTTTTATGTACTGATAAGTTCAATTATGATAGTTTGTTTTTTAACTTTTACATTATATAACATAAAAACATTTTATTTCTTATATAGAGATATTTGGAGCATGTTCAACTCGATGTCGATAGTAGTGATGCTACAGAGATGCCACAGAGTCATGACACGGACCGTCATATAATTGCTAGGTTGTTCACTTCTCCATCTTCCACACCTTTAGATGGAAGCCATGACACACACCTCCAGACATCCACACAACGACCAAGCTCTAGTAGAGATGGTCACAGAGACGAGGTTGATGATGTAGTTAACATGGGTGCATTTCTTAGAGCTAGATGTGTGACTAGCACGGGGACCCTTTTGTGCACATTTTTGGTCGATGATAATGGAATTCCATTAAAACAAATAAGTCTCCCAGGTATTTTTTCATATTTTAACCATTTCATGTTGTCCATCTCAAACATAAATCATCGAGATTATTATTTTTAAATTAATGATCATATATTTTTGCGTGTAGGAAACGACCATTTTTATAGGCACCTAGAGAGTAAGGCCTTGTTGATTTTTGGGGAAACCGTATGTACGAGGTGGAATTGCCAGAATTCCAACCTAAAAAATGAACTTTTGGATTATCTTGAAGGTCTCTTTGGAGTAGAGACCTTCAATAAAAAAGAAGTCTCATTTGCAACAAACAAATATTTAAAATATACGAGGGATGTGTATAGACGAAATTTGGCAATCAACCCTAGGAATGAGTGCCCTCCATTGATTCTAGAAAGCGAGTGGAAGGCACTCATTGATGATGCAAAAGAAAAGAAATTCAGAAAAATAGGAGAACAAATAACTAGTACCCCAAGGTAAATTACAATATTTTGATTTCGATACCTTTAATTTTTTTTAGATCTAAATAAAATTGTAGTATATAACATACTTGAAACTTTTGACGATAGGTTGCCTGACACTTCGAAGGAAACTAGAGAAAATATTTCCAAACATGGCTAGCACAGGCTAGGCCAGGGCGGATACTCGAGGCTACAGTCACAAATTGTAAGATCCCAAATATATTAACATCATTATTTGTATCAACTTACAACTTTCAGGTAATTGCATCCAACAAAATTAAAAATACATAATCTTATGCAATGCAGGGCGATGACTTTAGAACTCAAACCACGGAAGAAGACCTTTGAATTGGTTACAAGTACGACTATAAAGTTGTCGTTGATCATATGAAATGCATGGGGCAGACCCCAAGATATAGTTTGCAGGATAAGGTAAATAAAAATCATCCTACATTAACCTTTCATTACTTATAAAATACATAAATGTTTGATATCATCCATAACTTTAATGTCTTACTTTGTTTTAATCAAGTGAGAAACAAAAACATTAGTATTGGACAATAGTGCATTAATAGTGCAGCGCAGCCAGAATATCATGGTGCTCCCGAGAAGCCCCATCCCAGTGGGGTGCAACCTGAATATGTTCCTCTCATTGAGGCCCATGATGGTAAAATGGATTTATATTAATCATATACTTATAAATTATGTACTTCTAATTTTTATTACTTATACATTTACGGTTTTTTCCTTATAGATTTTTTCATTTCAATGTCGGAGAATGTCGTAGTTGAGCATCCTCGACCTGAAGATTAGGAGTATAGGGAAGCCATTCCAATGGTGCCCACTAGCGGACCAGGTAAATAATTACGTTGCAAAGGTTTTTTTAATATTAATGAACTACTTCAATGATATTTAAACATTAGCCATATACATTTAATATTTATTTTTTTTGTAGGCTATGGCCCCTCAAATCAACCTCCACATCGTGGGTATGATACTAGGCATGCTCGACGTGAGAGGACTAAAGCAACATCAGCTTTTGAAGAGCCCCTAGAAGATGAAAATAAAATTTATGATGTATAATAAATTTATAAGACAGATCAATGTATATTATATAGCTAGTATATTTGGAACATATTTTGGATGATAAATCTCATTTATAAAAAAAAAATTATGACATATGCCTTTGAATGATAAACCTCATTTATAGCTTTACAATCACTTTTTATCAATTTTGAATATTTTTAATGCACATTTTTTATTAGAATATAGATTGGCTATTGGAGAATTGAGAGTGATGTGAAAGGGGGGAAGGGGCCATAGGAGCTTCCACCTTCATGTGGTTGGCACTGTTCAGTAGAGAAAAATTTATTGGATTCGTTTATTCTTGGAGAAAACCTCTCTCGATCCAACAGAGCAACAACATAGTCAATGTTGACTTCATTTTTACTCCTTAAGATCGAGGGATGTTTGCTCTAAGATCATACAGCTCTAATAAATTATTCTCAAAACCAAGAGGGCCTTATTTAGGCCATCACATCTGAGATACACATTCCTTCAATATATAGTTTTTGTGATATGTGATTCATCATTTTTGAATGCTTACATGTTTAGAATACTATTCGCAATGAATCTTTCTACATTTGATCAAGTTGATTAGTTAGTTATCAGTATAACTATTTTTTATTGAAGTCTTATGTGCACAAGTTTTTGTAGGTTTCAAAAGAAGAAATCAAGAATAAGTGAAAGCACTTCAAGATGTGGATCTACTTTGAACATAGGACCTCAGGTAAGTTCATCATGTTTTCTTTCTCAAAAGTTAGTTACTTTGATCAAATTAGTTACAGATTCTTCAATTATCATTATTATTATTTGTTACATATAAATAAAGTCATATTGTATGAGTCTCCTCATTAATGATGCCATCCAACCTAATATCCTTCAAGATCTACACCTTTATAGATGTATCCACCACTAACATATAATTAACACATCCATATGTAGGTTTTAAAAGATTCCTTCTTGATGGTTTTATAAATTACTATTGGTATTCTTCATGAATCCCTTCAAGTACATTGCACATCTTCATGTGTGAAACTTTCTTCTATGCATCCTACCCTTGAACCTATTTATTGTGCACCATCCTTAGTTATGTCTTTCCCAACATTAATTTGTGTTGACTTCCCCCTACATATCTTTATTGGATCATGCTCATTGCCACCTTGCACACATACACCAAATCTGACACATGTTTGCACATACTTTCCTTTTGTGCCTAGATGCACAAATGTTTTTTCTCCTATCAACAATGTTCTTGTATCAAATTCCCCTTACCAATAAAAACTTGTGGGCCTAAGTGATTATAATATTTAAGCTAAAATACATGTGATTCAAAGGAAATTTTCGTAAATGTCATCTCAAATGGCCTCACCAATCTCCTTGACTGGTTGAAGATTAGGGGTATAAATAGAGAACTTGTAAATGGAAATAAATACAAACATGCACCTATAACCTAGAGCTATGTTGAACTCCTAAGTAACAATGGCTAGAACCTTTGAAAGTCTTGATTGATATTAATAAATGTTTGAGGAGCTCAAAGATCAAGGTAAGGTATCTATCTATTAGTGAGTTGACGCCCCTATGGGTAGGGAATTCCTTTCCTTGAGTGATGGAAAAGTTGTACTAATGGGATACTAATGGGTTTTTACTATTCATCCCCTTTTGGGGGACAATGATTTGGAGAGTGTTATGGATCATTGAATTGCTATGAGTAGATGAAATAGGGAATCAAATGTTTATAAGTTTTTAATGCAAGCCTCCAAAGGCACAATGAGAACATGGGTATCTAAATAACATGATCTTAGCTAGCTCAAAATTAAATGTATTTTATCTCTTAATAGTTTCCTAATAACATAATATAAATAGTTGTTCTTCTATCCTAATCAATTTTCCACATATATCCTAATCAATTTTCCACATATGTCTTAGTTCCTCTCTCAACCTTCCTTTATTTTTTAACATTCATTGTTAAAAGGAACAAGGAAATTATTGCTATGTCACTCTTGTTTTAATTATAAAAGCAGTTTGTAACTATGAACAACTTTGTTTCCCTATAAAGGGATAAAAAGGGGATGAAAAACTAAATGTTTATTACTTTAATATATAAAAGCAGTTTGTAACTACGGATTGCTTCATTTCCATATAAAGGGATAAAAAGGGGATGAAAATGTGGAAAACATAGGTACTACCAAGATTTGGCTAATTATTTCAAGGGAAATTTGAGCTCATATTTCAATATACTTATATTCTCTTGGATCTGACATCATTGAATGATGGCATGAGTGCCCATAGAGGTCTAAAGATCATTCAGGAAAGAGATTTCCTCCTCTAAGTTAGAGGTGTACAAGCTATTTAAATTTTCATTTATTTTGATACAATCTATTTGGTTGTTTGTAATATTTTAATATTTTCATAATCATTGTCAAATTGGAGGGTCAATGCACATTTGAAATAGAAGCTTTCTCATTTTTCTACTTATTTTTATTTCATATTTCACTTATAAATTTTTGAAAACTTTGAGGCAAGGCAAGGTAAAACTTGTAAATTTTTACCTAAAGCTTGCTCATTTTTCTTCATATTTTGATTTCATCTTTCACTTGTAAAGTTTTGATAACTTTGGGGCAAGTATAGGTAAAACTAGTCCAACCTTTTTCATAATGTTTCCAATATTTTTGTCATGCTATGAATGTAATATGTTGATTATTGCATTTGAGGAAGAAATAAAAGCATAGACTTGGTCATATTTGTTGTATTTTCATCACTTTTTAAAACTTGAACATCCTTAATAGGCTATGTGCAGTATAAGACATAGGTTGTCAATAATATTAACTCTCATATTCAGTGTGTTTCAAGTCGTATCTCCTATGATGCATGCCTCCCTAAATTTTCATATATGTTATGATGTATAACAAGTAAAAAATAATTATGTTTCTATGGGGGACATATAGTTTTGGCATTGATGGATTAAAATGACCCTACATGGCTTGATTTTTATCCCTTCCTAAAGTTCAACATAGGCCCTAATTAAAAAAGAAATTATGCTATGTTTCGATATTGTATTTTTTATGCATTATGATTGGGTATTAAGATGATGAAATATGCCTTAAGGATCTATAGTTGAGAGGGGGTAGAAGGAAATAATAATCCACATTAACTACAGTGAAATAATTAAGTTGGTGACTCAAGTAACAATTAGTTTATCGATTATGTATTTGTCAGATATGTGATCAATTTGAAATAGCAGTTTACCATATTTTGTGTGGGTTCACGTTCATTCCTTTAATGCCAATATTAATGCATGTATTGAAGTCCGATCCACAAGGAAGTCCGATCCACAAGGAAGGAGAGTGTAACATGAGAAAGGTGGCTCTCCTGCCTCACATCAAGTGCTTTCCTCTATAATTTGTTCCTTCCATTTTATTAAATATGGTTTATATGGCGTACCATGTGTCTTGAAAACCTTCTCACTTATCATTTTCTTAAACTATGTTTTCTTCCTCTTGGGCATATGGTTGCATTGATCATCGTTCATGACATCTCTAGTGCATAATATTATGTCTATTTGTAATCTTATATATCCTTCATATTGAATATCAATAATTGTCAAATTCTTTAGGCAATTCCTCCTTGTATGCATTAGATATTTTTTTTAAATTAATCTCATTTTTTTTTAAATACTCAAATCCTGTCACGCTCGTGACAACTTTTCTCGTCAATGGTATTGATAGTTCATCGAATGTATTGAAACTTTGTCACTTAGGTTCGTTGGATAGTTCGTCTCACAGGCGACAACCTAAAGTCGTCTTTCATGCGACGACCTATTTAGGTCGTCTTTCGTGGGATGACCTCGTTATGTCATCTTTTGTGCAACGACCTATTTAGGTCATCTTTCGTGCGACAACATATTTCGGTCGTATTTCGTGCGACAAGATATTTAGGTCGTCTTTCGTGCAACGACCTAAGAAATTTGTCTCCCTCGCGATGACATCGATATGACATCCTTAGTTTGTCTCATATGTGACGATATCCTTAGGTGGTAGCAACATCGCGCGTGCAACAAAATAACCATCACAAAATTTATTATTTTGTAGCATTCTTATTGTGTTATTATTTTGGCATCCTGTAAGAAATTTCATGACAGTGGAAATATAACAAGAAAATATTTCAAGATAAATGGAATAACCAATAGTGAATTCAAAATATGTCCCACAAGAACCTGTTGCGGATGTGAGGAAAATGATCAAGAACAAAAGGTAGATTTCATTAGCATTATTTTTGTGTTATTATTTTGGAATCATGTAAGAAATTTCATGACAGTGGAAAGATAACAAGAAAATAATTCAAGATAAATGGAAAGATGCATTGAAAAATGGATGTCCTTGCAGCTTGGTTGTGGGTTGCATGAGGACATGCAACACGTTCAGTGTGGGGGAGATGTTTGGACTTGAAATTGTCATAATTTTATATCATCTTTCTCCTACTTTTTAACCCTTATTGCTCACCCATAACCTGTGTTAATTCTTATTAATCCATTTTCATATTTATATGCGGGATTTAGATCCAAGGTATTTTCCATTTTCATTTCTGTAGTATTTGACATGAATTATGGTTAAACATGAGAGAAATATCATATTTTAATTTATCTTCGAGTTAATCTGCAAAGACGATGTGTTATATAGGTTGTTGTGAAGGATGTGCTATCGAAGTATTTTGGTTCCCTCTATTGCAACTCAGTTGTTGCAGTTTCCACGCTATTGTTGTAACTCCCATGCATTTGATGCAACTCCTTATAGTAGTTGTTGCAACTTCGATCATTTTTTCTGCAACTATGAGCATTGTTGTTGCAACTCTGAATAGTGCCACAACTCTCATGCTGAAACTCTGAATAGTGTTGCAACTCCTATTGTTGCAACTCAAAGCAATGTTGTTGAAACTATGAACAGTTCCAAAAATCCTGTGTTGCAAATCTGAACAGTTCCTCAACTCCCATGCTGTAACTCTAAAAAATGTCGCAACTCCCTTGTTGCAACTCCTGGTTGTTGTTACTCCAATTTCTACTACTCCTACGTCATCATTGTTGTTACTCCTATAACTAAAAATCTACAAATTGGGTCTTTGATATTTTTCATATGAGGTATTATTAATTCAATATAAGTCTATCCTCAAAAGATCTCAAAAACCAAAATCATACTTTTTGATAAATCATCATTTTGTTATTTGTCACTACTCGTTGCTACTTGCTGCTACTCGCAATTGTTGCTACTCCACGGGACAATTTCGGAAATCTACGAAAATATTTCTTCAACCACTGAAATCTACCATGGATTTGAGTAAAAAACAACCATATTAAGATGAAGAGAGAATCTTGGAACCATTAATGAGATTGGATTGATTAGTTTTGGATTATTAGCAAAGAACTTGTAATCATTTATAAGTTGGTTTTTAGTTTTTATTTATTAGAAAATTGTTGTAACCACAAGAGAAAATTTTGGATCTGCATTTATTGTTTGTTATTTTAATTTTAGAAAAACTCATGTATAAAAGAGAGTGTCTCCTTCATTTTGGAGGGGGACTCTTAGAGCATTGTCCAAATGATGATGGAGTAATTCATTATTAATTTATTTCTTCTCATTTCATAATTTCCGTAGCATGTAATTTAGTTAGTTTTGATTTATTCCTTTTGCAATTTATTCTTCTTTCTTTCTCCTTGTTATTATGGTTGATTTTATTCATGTTGTTAATTAGTTTAATTAATTTATTGTCATGTGTGAGTGTGGATTTATTTTAATGCTATAATTTATTTAATTAGATATAATTGTCGAGAGTGTTGTTTAGCGTAGGTAGCTCTATTATTTTTCATAGTGTGTTTAGTTACCGCATTTCAATTAATTCATTTATGGTGTAGCTTAGTGGAAACACTTTATATTTTAGTTCGATTTATTTATGCAAGTGTGTGAAACTTTCCTTTTCAACAATTTACCTTCTTTCAAGTAGATTAAATTTACTTTATGTCAATTAGATTAGATTTCAATTCTGCAAGGGTAATGTAGAATTTGATCTCCTTGTGTGTTGTGTGCTTTTGTTTATCCCCACAGGTGGTGAAGCAGGGGAATGGTGTGATCCACCATACCAATCCTCGTAGGTGGTTGAAAGCAGGGAATTGAGTAGCCCACCACTTCTTGAGTAGCCCACCATTTCAGCAAGTGTGGCTTATTTCATTTACGCAAGTGTGCTTTTCATTTCAACAAGTGTGGTAAGAGTGGTTTGATATCCATTACTGCAACGCATGTTAGATGACCAATGTTAGAATGGAAATTGTAGCCTGCATATACGTTGCATCCTAACTTTGAAATAAACAGACGCACCCTCGATTGATAATTACTAGATTGGAATTTGATTGTTTACATAAGCAATTAATTTTCCCAACAACCACTACATAGGCATCATCGCAAGAATATGTAGTATTTCTTACTCAATACTTTCATTTTTCATTAACCTCTATCATGCGGTAATGCTTTTCCAAAATTGACCTTGTTTTGGAAAACTCTCATTTTAAGTAGTTGCATGGTTCATGGAATTCAATTCCACTTTTTCCTGCAACTTTATGAAACAAATTGATGATTCTTTGGAGAACCTAAAACCCTTTTCATGTTTTCCTCAATGTTACCTTTCTAATGGTTGTACTCATGAATTTTTATGATTTTCGAGCTAAAAGTTATGGCTCTCTGAATTTTTTCATTTTTACTCAAATGTGCACTATTATAACTAGTGTGGTCTAGCTAAGAGACCATTTTCTTCCATCCATAAAGAAAAATCTATCAAGAATCATATATATATTTTTTTATATAGGGCACATATAGGATTTATGATTGGAAATACATACCAACCTTTGAATTCAAAATCCAATGCTCTAATCAAATTCTACACAAATTTGGAATTGATGACTTTGCGCTTTTACATTTTCTCCGGACTTAGATTTTTTAGACCAAATTGACTATCTCTCAAACAAATAAAAACTAGAAAAAACTTCCTCAAGAAAAAGTTGTCTGAATTGATGAGTAGGTAAAATGTTGAGTAAATAATGTTTCTAAATTTGTGATCTGGGGTCCCTTTTCTTCCTCCGAAGATTCCAAAAATCCCTAAAAAGTGTCAAGAAACAGTGGATTTTGCCCTATTTCCCATCCCCACACCAAACCCTTTTGAAATTGGCCAAAATATCAACTGCGTATCTTCATGCATGTTTTTTGGACTCCGTGTAAAAATTTCACCTTTATTTGAGCCCTTGTTACTTAGCACGACCCAAATATTTAAAAACCACTAATTGGCATTTTCCAAAGAATTGAAGTAGAATTGGCCCATGGCCCTCACTAACACTTTTGTATCCCTTGTCATTGTTGAAATAACCTTTAAATTTAATATAATTTTGATTTTTCTTCTCAATATATGGCCAAAGCAAGCTTTTGGCTCCAATTTTTTTATTATTTAATTATCATCTTTGTTGATGTGGCAATCTGGATGGCATGGCATGTGATCCATAAATGAAAGCCTTATAGCCTACTCGTCTCACCAACACATAAATATTTATAAACAAATATAATTATATCTCTTTATTGATGGGAAAAGACTTGACCATCCAAGCCACTAGTTGAGTCTTCCCAAATAGAAATGAAGTTGGTTACCTCGAGAGTTGGGTCAAAAAAATGAGTTGAAACTATGTGGCAAGTCAAGTCGGAGGCAATGCAAGTCTATCAAGTTTAGTCGAATGCAATTCTGGTCAACCAAGTTGAGTCAGATGCAATTTTGGTTGACCAAGTCAAGTCAAATGCAAGTCTAGTCAACCAAGTCGAGTTAAATGAAAGTCAATTCGACCAAGAAGCCAAATCGACCAAAAGAGACTTTGGTCAAAAGGTGGGCAGATTGCTTCAACTAGGTGTTATCCACAATTTTGGTCATCGTGATGATGTCATGGTGATGTTATGATGATAGCAAATCAAGCTCCTCATTAAGAACTCCTTCTTGAGAAAGGTTGCACTTATCTATTTCCAGAAATCATGTTTTGAGGAATGTTCGCAAGCTGTCTATATACTAGCCTATGAGAATGCTTAGTTCTCGCAGTCCACCTTAAGCTGGGGTGCGAACTTCTCGCACTGTAAATTTGGAGTGCTGACTACTTTCTTGTAATCATTATCGAGGGTCTTGAAAATATTTTAGAAAGGAAAAGGCTAAGATTCTGGGAGCCTTCTAGAGAGGAATGTCTAGAAGAGGTGAGACAATGTTATTCGAATGGTTGTTAAGAAGTTTGCATTCCAGATTTATTGGGATCGTTCTTATCCTAGCAACTAACCTATTATCTCTTATAAGTTGATGAGAATACTCATGGAAGGAGTTAAGTTTGCAAGCTTTAGAGATCTATTGGATCATTGGTGCAAGATTGTATGGAGAATTAAATCTTGTTGCAGCAGATAGAGACAACAGAAAGGTCATCACAAGTAGTTGATTTTCTTCATGCATGATCAGAGTGTGTGTAGTAATAGAGCTGAGCCACTTTGAGAAAGGAGATCTACGACATCGAGGCTGAGGTTGTATATTTCTCTTTAGAGGTTATTTCAATACATGAATATGTCCTTCTAGAAGATTCCCTTCTAGAAGGGTGAGTTGGTATTCGAATGGTTGTTCAGAAGTTGGCATTCCATATTTATTGGGATCATTCTTATCCTAGCAACTAAATTATTCTCTCCTATAAATTGATGAGAATACTCATGGAAAGGGTTAAGTTTGCAAGCTTTAGAGATCTATTGGATCATTGGTGCAAGATTGTATGGAGAATTGATGCTGTAGCAGATAGAGACAACAGCAAGGTCATCACAAGTAGTTGATTTTCTTCATGCATGATCAAGTGTGTGTGTGTCAGAGCTAGGAGCCACTGAAAGGGGATCTACGACATCAAGGCTCAGGTTGTATATTTCTCTTTCAGTTATTTCAATACATGAATATGTCCCTTTCCCATAATGATGATGTCATCTTATTACATGATTCCTTGATCATATGTATAGACTAGGTATTGAATATATTAATCTTCTTGTACTTCGATTGGTTTGTACTGTTGTGATTGGACGGCACAAGAGCATCGAAGTGGAGCGAGGAACAACAGAGATTTAAGGAGAGCGTTCATAAGGTATGTCCACCATCCATTTCTCTTAGTTCATTCAATAGTCTAGATCTAGGGAAAGAGTAGTATTTTGTCCTGTTTTGTTCTAGATCCAGGTGGATCTAGGGAGATCGGTTAGTGTCCACACCTATGGATTTATCCATTAACACTAGGAAGGATTTCCAGTTGAATGAAGAAGGGGAAATAGGCCAAGAGTGAACCTCGTCGGTAATGGGTCGACTCGTGGTGAAGGTAAATAAATAAAAAACATATTTAGTGACCAAGCATGAAGGTAAAACTTGGGAAAGTCAAATTTAGTGATCAATAGTTGAAAGGAAAGTATGCAGGGAGAATTCCAGGACTAGCGGCATGTAAAAATGTTTAGAGAGTGATTTTGGTGACCCATGGTGAAAATAAAACACACAAGGGAAATTTTGGAAACCCATGGTGAGTCAAAAACATTGGGAAGTCAATTTCAGCATTCAACGACAAAGAAAAATGTATGGGGATAAATTCTTGGTCGACGAGTGGGAAAAAAAGTGTATATGGTTTATGGGTAGCTAATAAACATCCAGAAAAACCTAGCTTTCGATAGGTATGATGTCTATGATTTATGGGAAAAGGAAGATGCCCAACAAAGTTAGGAATGTGCCCACAACTCTTAAAACCGCATTAG
Source organism: Picea sitchensis (assembly GCA_010110895.2). Lineage (NCBI taxonomy): Eukaryota > Viridiplantae > Streptophyta > Pinopsida > Pinales > Pinaceae > Picea > Picea sitchensis. The sequence goes on from SNQJ01S0047685.1 coordinate 96,736, forward strand.
AAACTTCTAAATAAATAACAACGGATCGTGAAGGATGGTCTTTGATTCCCAACCTAAAATCAATGCACGACTAGGATTAAAGAGTTGTTAGTCTAGCTTATGAGCCCATGAGTACCATATTTAATATAAAACATACTCGACCCAAACAGTATGAAGTTCTCATTGCTAAAACATACACATCCAACCATTAAATTAAAGTGCACACCATTTATCATTCATGAACAATGCAACCACAAAAGAATCACCACACATAAACTCAAAATTTACCCTAGAAACCCAAACAAGAAAACTGACATTCTTTTGGCTTCAGCTAGGCTCTTTATTATTCAGCAATGGGCAAGTTACAAGATCTCTGCTTCATCTTTATGCTCCTCCGTGACATTTGGGAAGCCTCTCTACATCATTCATAGCCAAAGAACTCATCTCTCATTGTGGGGAAACATGATATAGAATGTTGAGTCGACCGGGGGGATAGCTGGAAGTTCAGGCGTCCCCAACACTTTAGCTTCTCCCTAGTCCACTTCTCCTTATTTCGTTTGTTTGTTTTTCTTTTCTCCCATGTGGAAAAAGTCTTATGAACGTCTCATTATTTATTTTATACAATAATATACTATCTGACTTTACATACATTACATACAAAATTGGACATCAATCATGATGGCAGGGGTCCCTTCACACCAACAAGTTGATTTCCTTCTTCGTCCATAGCCTTAAACAATGCTTGTGTTGATCGTCTTTGAGGCCTGTGATGATAGCCAATTGTTTTTGTTGGATCTGATTCAGATCGCACCTCCCCATTGGGAGGATTTTGGTCCCCAAAAGATGCCAATGATAAATGAGGGAACTTGCTTGCAATCTGGTTCCTCTCATGCCACTTTTCTTTCTTGCAGTCTGTCATTTGAGACCAATTTTCCACATTTCTTGTTGTCCTCTGCGAGTTTTCCACTCCTTGTTCTATAGAATTGTGTCTTCCTTCAACTCCTCAAGTACATGAGGTGTGAGGTCTTCAATATTTGAGAGAACGTGGTGTTATTCCTCCTCATCCGGCATGGAGGGTTCAAACAACTTCAAATTTTCCACATTCACCATTGAGTTGATCTACATATAAGGTGGAAGTTTCAATATAAAAGTGCACTCATTCACTTGATCAATGATATCAAATGGTCCATATATAAGGGGCTTGAGTTTCTTTGATTCTCCTTGTAGTCATTCCCTACAAAGATAAAGCAACACCTGGGCTCCAACACAGAACTTATGATCCTCCCTCCACCGATCATGCTTGGCTTTGTACAACTGATGGCTCTTCTTGAGTTTTTCCTAAACCCTTAGATGTATCTACCTGATATTTTCCATGAATGTGCTTACCTTATGTTCTTATCCTTGTAGTTCTGCCTCTTCCTTTTGTTGTCCATAAACAATATCAAATTGCGATGGGGGTATATAACCAAAAAAATTTGTGAAAGGAGACTTATTGGTGGAAGAATGAAGTTCTCTATTGTAAAAGTTTTAAATGTAGATTATTTTCTCGTCCCAAGTCTTTGGATGTATGTTTTTGTAACCTCTCAACAATTGTACCAATGTCCTATTTACTACCTCGGTTTGTCCATTAGTTTGAGGATGTAAGGCAATGGAGTACTTCAACTTGGTATCCATTCTCTCCCAAAGTGTTGTCCAAAATCTATGCAAGAACCTATTGTCTCGGTCGCATATGATGGAGGTTGGCAATCCAAACTGTACTCAAACATGGCTAAAAATAGTTCAGTTGCTTCTCACCCAAAGATTGTCTTCTTATAGGGAATGAGCACACACATTTTGCTGAAATGGTATACCACAATGAACAAGTAGTGATGGCCTCTATGAGTCATTGGAAAACCTCCAATAAAATCCATAGAGATTCTTTCCTAAGACGTGTTTGGTACTAGCAATGGTAGGTACAAACCAAGTTTCTAATTGCTTGGATTTCTAGTGTTGCAAATAATGCAACCCCTAACAAACTTTTCCACATGCTCCTGCATATTTGGCCAATACACATACTATTGCATATTCGCCACTGTCTTTGTCATGCCAAAATTCCCAACAACCCTAGAAGTGTATTCTTCTCTTATCAACTGAACTCTTTTGTCCTGAGGTATGCATATCTTTTCCAATTTGTACAATATCCCATCTTGGAGGTGGTATTCATTTCCTTCCATGAAAACGACCATCCTCTCCTTTAGTTTCTTGTAAATGCCTCTGAAATATTCATCTCCCTCATAATATTCACTCAGAAGTTAATGAGTGAAAGGCTCAAGATGCATTATCATTCCAATTTCTACAATCTTCTTTAGTGGCAGTCGAGAGAGCATGTCTTCTAATCTATTTGTGACTCCTTTCTTATACTTAATCAATAAATGAAATTTCTACAAGAAACCTAACCACTTATAATGTCTCACATGTTGCATCTTTCTCTGACTCTGTAGATTGTGAAGGGGTTGATGATTCATGTGTATGATAGTCTCTTTTCCCAAGAGGTAATACTTCCACTTCTTCATTGCTTGTACAATCACATAGAACTCCTTATCATACGTGAGATAATCAAGCACTGCTCCATGAAACAAATTTGAATGGTAGCACATAGGCCTTCCTCCTTGCAAGAGTACTGCTCCTAATGCATATCCACTAGCATCAGTCTCTAGCTCAAAAGGTCGTTGTGAATTCAACATGGCTAATACCGGAGCATCAATGATTTTCTTCTTCAAGTCTACAAATTCTCTTTGTTGTGTCTTTCCCCAATGAAATATCTTTTCTTTGGAAGTTATGAGATACAATGGCACTGCTAGTTTGGATAAGTTTACAATGAATTTCCTTAAATACTGAGTTTCTCTCATGAAACTCTTGAAATCTGTCACATTGGTGGGAATAGGCCATTGGGTGATGGCTGCAATCTTCTCCAAATCTACCCTCATCTCTCCTCCCCTAATCATGTTTCCAAGATATATCAAGGAATTCTTTCCAAAATCACATTTTTGCAAGTTGGCGATCAACTGAGTCTTTCTCAAGGTCTCTAGTACCTGTGTCACATGTGAAAGGTGTTATTTCCAAGTATTTCTAAAGATTAGTATGTCATTCATATATACTATTACAAAAGAATCAATGAAGGGACATAGCACATCATTCATGAGTCTCATAAATGTTACAGGTGCATTACATGATCCAAAAGGAATTACTAACCACTCGTACAGACCTTGTCTTGTTTTGAACATTGTCCTCCATGCGTCTTCTGCTTTGATCCTCGCTTGGTGGTAAATTGATTCGAGGTCCATCTTAGTGAAAAATTTGGCTTGCTACAGTTGGTCCAACAAGTCATCAATCCTTGGAAAAAGGATATCTATTCTTGATGGTGATCTTATTTAGGGCACGATAGTCAATGCACATTCTCCAGCTCCCATCTTTCTTTGGCACCATGATGATGGGTGAACTACATGGTGATGTACTAGGTCTAATGACTCCATGCTCCAACAACTACTATAGCTACTTATTTAATTCATCTTCATCAATGACAAAATTCCTATATAGCCCAATGTTAGGCAGTGGTGACTCTAGCAACAGTTGAATCTTGTCTTCAACCTCCCTCTTGGGTGGCAGTCCCTGAGGATTTTGAAACACTTCCCTGTAGGATTCAATAAGTTGTTGTAGTTGTTGACATTGCTCGCCACTACATCCTTCCAAGGATTCCTTCATCTCCAACTCGTTTCCTTCTCCTTGCTTCTTTCCTTCTCTGAGGAACAACAAGAAAAACTTCTTTGTACTTCCCATGATTCTTCTTACCTAATGAGCACTAATCAAAGAGATCTTAAATTTATCTTGGTGTGCATTTGTGGCATAATATTTTCCATCCTTGACTAGCCTATATTGGTTCTCTCTCCTTCTAAAAATTGCATCAATCACATACAAATATGGACTTCCCAAGATGACTCCACAATATGTCTAGAGGAACCACATCTACAACTATTTCGTCAACAAAGTTTTGATTGATGGAAAACTTAAATTTGCACTTCTCGCTCACTTTCAATTCCACATATTTCCTTTCCCAACCCACGGGGTATGGATGCAAATGATCTTGAGTCTCCAAATCAAGCTTCTCAACCAATTGTACAGATATCAAGTTGGATTATGAATCGGGATCAAACAAACAATCCACCTTGTTCTATTTCATATGAATTTTAATGCACAAAAGTTCAGTCAACACCTTCTCCTCCTTGTGATTGCAACCAACTAATGCCACCTATTTCTGAAGATTAGTGTAGTTAATCTTCCCTTCTGGTTCTGAGATGTTATCCACTCGCTCCTCAACATCCACTGATATCAATACTTTCTTCTTCTTTTTTTGAAAATATTTGGGGCACTTCTCAGGGTGTAATCTCCAACAGTTCTCCTCAGTGTGTCCCTTTTTATAACATCCTTTACATGGTTGTATGGAAGGTGTTTCTTCTTTTTATGCATCTACAATCTTCTTCTCATTCCACTTCTTCTTTTTTCTCTTCTTTCTCTGCTACTCTTGTGTTTCTGCTTGCTTGTGAGTAATTTGTGGCTTCCGCTTATCTCCCTCAAGGTACTGTGCTTGAATATTGGCCTCATCAATTGTCTTTGGTCTAAATAACATTAGTTTTATATGAATCCGAGGAAACAATGCCCCCAAATACTTGACTAACATGTCTGGACTTTTGAGATATACTCCCATCTGAATTTCTCTCTTCATGAACTCTGTCATTAACTCCTGCATTATTTTTCGTTGTATTTGCCTGATGTAATGCCATACTATTTGTTGGTGTTCCTCATATCCTATTGGATAAAGTTGAGATTTGATCATGTTCTTGAACACCTCCCAATCAGTCATTGGTGGCTGATTTCCTAGTGCCCTTCTTACTACATCACTCTCCCACCATGTCAAAGCATGGCTTTCAACCTTCAATCGAGCAAAAGCAATGTTTTGTTTTCTAGTCACTTCATGCATGTTGAAGTATACTTCCATCTGTTGTATCCATTGGTTTAGCTTGATAGCGTCCACTTCCCCGGTATATGGCTTGATTTCCACCTTGGCTTCCACACGAAAAGGTACATGTGTCTTTTTGTAGATACACTCTCCCATCTTGGAATCAGTCTTATGCTCTGTCTCTAGCTTATCTTATTCCTTCTTGGGGCCTTCATGACAAGTATCTATCAATGGTGTTTCCTTGCTCTTTGAAGTTTGCTTCCAACAGTTGTGACACCATTGATGTCAATGTGGCAAGACTCTGCTCAAAGTGATCTAACCTGATCCCAAGATCTTCTTCATAACATTCCCCTGACATTTTTAATGCTATACTTTGTTCTAGCCCTGGAAACAACTCTTGTCCACTTCTTTTGTAACCACTACAGGTACTTACCATACATGTCTCACTAAATGCATTCAAACTTATGCTATGATACCATCTGATCCATAAATGGGAGACTTATAGCCTTCTCATCTCATCAACATGGAAATATTTATAAACAAATATAATCTTAGCTCTTTATTGATTGGAAAAGACTCAACCTTGACCAAGCCACTAGTCAAGTCGTCCCAAGTAAAAATGAAGTCGGTTACCCAGGAATTTGAGTCATAAAAATGAGTCGAAAAGATGCGAAAAGGTGGGTCGGAGGCAATGCAAGTCGGTCAAGTTGAGTCCGATGTAAGTTTGGTTGACCAAGTCAAGTCATATGTAAGTCTGGTTGACCAAGTCGAGTTGGATGCAAGTTTGGTCGACCAAGTTGAGTTAGATGAACGTTAGGTCGACCAAGAAGCCAAACCGACCAAAAGAGACTCTATTTGAAAGGTGGATGGATCGCATCGACTAGGAAGGATTTTTTATCAAATGAAGAAGGGAAAATCAAACAAGAAAGAAGCTCGTCGGTAATGGTTTGACTCGTGGTGAAGGTAAATAAATAAAAGTCGGATTCGATGACCAAGCATGCAGGGAAAACTTGGGAAAGTCAAATTTAGTGATCGTCATTTGAAAGGAAAGTATGAAGGGCAAATTTGAGGACTAATGACATGTAAAAACATTTAGAGAGTGATTTTGGTGACCCACAAAAAATAGGAAACACCCAAGGACGATTTTGGCAACCCAAGATGAGTCAAAAACATTGGGAAGTCGATTTCAACATTCAATGACAAAGAAAAATGTATAGGGTGAAATTGTTGGCCGACGAGTGGGAAAAAACATGTATATGGTATGTGGGTAGCTAATAAATGCCCAGAGAACTCCAGCTTTCAATAGGTATGTTGTCTATGATTTATGGGAAAAGGAAGATGCCCAACAAAGTCAAGAATGTGCCCACAACTCTTAAAACCAAATTAGAAACTTCTAAATAAATAAAAGTGACATGTGAAGGATGGTTGTCAATTCCAACCCAAAATCAATGCACTACTAGGATTAAAGAGTTGTTAGTATGGATTATGAACCCATGAAGACCATATTTAATATAAAACATACTCAAACCAAATGGTACGAAGTTCTCGTCTCTAAAACATACACAGTCGACCATTAAATTACAGTGCACACCATTTATCATTCATGAACAATGCAACCACAAAAAAATCACCACACATAAACTCAGAATTTACCCTGGAAATCTAAACGGGAAAACCTACATTCTTTTGGCTTCGGCCATGCTCTTTATTATTCAGCAATAGGAAAGTTACACGCTCTTTGGTTCATCTATATGATCCTCAGTGACATCTGGGCAACCGCTCTACATCATTCACAACCAAAGAACCCCTTTCTCATTGTGGGGAAACATGATATATAATGTTGAGTCAACTGGGAGGATAGCTAGAAGGTAAGGCATCCCCAACACTTCAACTTCTCCTTCTTTTGTTTGTTTATTTGTATTTTCTCCCACGTGGAAAATTTCTTATGAATGTCTCATTATTTCTTTTATAAAATAACATATTGCCTAACTTTACATACATAACATAGAAAAGTGGATATCAATCAAGATGGCATGGGGCCCTTCATGCCAACAGGTTGATTTCCTTCTCCATCCATAGCCTTAAACAATGTATGTGTTGATGATCTTTGAATCTTGTGTCAATAACCAATTGTTCTTGTAAGATCCAATTCGTATCAGCATGGCACATCACTGTTGGCATCCACCTCTCATACTTTGACTTGGCCATGTCATCATCCTCATTTCCCTTCATCAATGATCCAAAGATTTCTGTTATTGGTGGTCGACAATTTTCTTTGTAGTGACGATTGATGATTTTCTTTGTGTCGACAATCGACGATTTTCTTTGTGTCGACAATCAACAATTTTCTTTGCATCAATGATTGACATTTTTATTTGCATTGGCGACCAACGACTTTCTTTCCATCGATGATCGACAAATTTATTTGCATTGTCATTCAACGAGTTTCTTTGCATCGACGATCGACGACTTTCTTTGCATTGGCAATAAAAAAACAATGATTTTCCTTGCATCGGTGATTGGTGATTTTCCTTGTACCAGTGATCAACGATTTTCCTTGTACAACATTTTTCTCCCACTTCACAAAATTTCTCCAAACACCGAAAAACTCCAACGGTAATCAATGATTTTCTTTGTATCAAAGATTGACAATTTTCTTTATATCAAATATCGATGCTTTTCTTTTCACTATGCTTTGTTCCCACTTCGTCGAATTTTGCCAAACTTTGAAAATCTACTTCGACAATCGACAATTTTCTTTGTATTGACGATTGGCTATTTTATTTATATCAACTATCGAACCGAGGAAGAAACACTATATAGAAATGTAAACAGGGTGGTCATAGAAGGAGGGTGAGAACCTGTGCTTGTGTGAGAGGTTGGAATCACAAAAGGACATGTGATAACAAAATTCGGTTTGGTATTTATTTGTTTTATTTTACCCTATCGCAATGTGTCTGACAGTAAGACACACCAATTTGTTATGCAATATCATAATGCATCGATATGCTTTTTTTTATTTTACCCTATAGTGATGTGCCATATAGTGAGACGCACCAGTGTGTGATAGTATGAGTAACACTTTGGTTGGATTTTTGGGTATATATTAAAAAAACTTGAGGCTATAGTACTATTAGGTGCACCATTATTGTTTTTCGGTGCACTACTATTGTAGACGCATCAGGGCGGTAGGGGTTTCTAAGTGCACCAGGAAAGGTTTTTTGGTTTTTTGAAAAAATCATTTTAATGAATAATCAATTGTTCTAACCTGATCCGGTGCATCCTTTATACGCACATCGGTGCTCTTAGTTTATCGTGGAGCACCGATATGCATTTTTTTTTAAATAAAAAACTATATTTTAGCATTTTATATTAATAATGGTTATTGGTGCACGTTATTAGTTAATCATCGAGGCATTATGTTTGTGAGCGCACTGGTGTGTTCGTATGATTGAGGTGCGCTGATATAAAAGCCTTCAATTGCCTACCTCCACTAAAAACCTCCACTATAAACAAAGAAAGGATAAATTTTTCGGGGAGGTTCTGTAAAATCCCTTCCTACAAGGTGTTCTCCTTGTAGTGAAAAATACTCTCAGTAAAAAATTAATACAAAAGTTGAATATGGTACACAAAAACATGGAAATTTTATGCCTTATCTGGAATAAGACCTCAATTCTTACCTTTTGGGTGTAACGTCTACCCAGAATAAATCTTTAAAGCTTTAGCCTTCTCCAAACATATTTCAACATCTCACCAATGAGAGAAACTAGAATGTAGATGAGCCAAATCTTGCCAAACTCCAACTTCAAGAACCCTTTCACTTTCAACCTGGAAATGACAAAGAACAGATCATAGTTAATTTAAAAGTGCAATCAAATCATGACAACTCCCCAGTGGTTTGAGTTGTAAAGTATGGCCCAAACATTTAATCTTTGGCATAGCTCTATTACATGAGGGAGACATATTGTTATGCAACTAGCACCAGTTATTTGCAACATCAAAATTTTCAAAATAACAAGAGAAGTGAAGAAAAATTAGGAATACTCAAAATTTTCAAAATAACAAGAGAAGTGATAAAAATTTATGAATTACTATTGACATAATTGTGACAATAAGTACATAATGAGGTTGGATATCACTATGCAATCCTAGGATATGACACGTGGATTTTAAACATACGAGAGGAACATAGATGACTTTAGATCAAGACTTATTTAGATCAAGACTTAAGAGGTTTCGGTTCAATGGTCAAAGAAAGTTTTCTGTTACTGGACTCATTTAATATTGGAGATTACATACATTACTTTGATTGAATGGATCTTCAAGGTTTCAACCATTGGATAAAGAAGATATAGAAGACACAAGACTACTTCTTACAGAAAGTAATAGATTATGACCGAAAGGGGCTTTCAAGGCAACAACAAAAACAAATTGGGTCCCTTCGACGAGTATATCACGCGCTGGGCTCAATGTCTGATCATTATTGTGATTCGATATGCCCTAGTTCGATTGGTGCTTGTGGATTGTTTCCGGTGTTAGTTCGAAGTCATAAGGAAGGGAAAAGAGATTGTACCCTTCTTTTCTTTCCCCGGCTCCAATTCTAATTTCTTCTGAGTCCAGATATAAATAAATGGACAAAGAGGAAATGATCTGAAAATGTATGTTAATAAACATACATATATGTTAATCTCCATGCCACATCCTGCAGTCATTAATCTCCAAACTAACATGCAATTACACATAGGTGAATTTGACAGATACATTAATCTCCAGGGATGGATACATTTTAGGGCCTAGGCTATAGTCAAATTGATTTAATATTAATTGCATCTTTGTACAATCATGAACCCATAGGTGAATCATGACTCCAGATTGTGAGTCCTGATGCTCGACCATGATGGACAATTTATACTTTCACCCTTCATATGCAATTTTAAAGTTTACTTTGCATTTCCCAAAAAAAATAGCAAAAACGATAATAAACAAGTTTTTACATGTATATTTTTAATCCTACTTCTAGGATGGGTTGGAAGTCTTTTGACGGGTTGTAATCGACTCAATTTTGATCCCTTAACCCCAAATAGTTTATGGTCCATTGCTCAAAACAACAACATACAAACATCCATAATTGGCAGCAATAATGGTGAGCATGAACATGTGCTTCATTCGAGCAATATCCACCTTACTATAGAACATTGAATGTTGTGGAGGGATCGAGCAATATCCACCTTGCTATAGAACATTGAATGTTGTGGAGGGAGGAATATAGATGGCCATATTTAAAAGCAATTCAAATCCAAGTGATGAAAATATGGAGATGGTGAACGGATTGCATGCAAGTTGATGCTCAACTTTGTCAATCATACTATATGTGTCTTTTGTAACTGGAAAACATGTCATGTAGACAAGTTTCAAGTCAAATCAATGATTTTATTAAGTGTTTCCTCATGTGTGCGGAGTAACTAAGACCTATTTAATACATTAAAATCCAATTCCTGAAATGAGATTAAAACTACATCAACCATTCACATCAAAGTCTATATAACAGGGATGGTGGACAAACAAATAAACTCATAGTTTAAAAAACTGGTTATCTGCACGGAATTAGTACTTCAGCTAGTCAAAAACTTTATGCATATTTTTAGTGGTTCGCCGAGTAGAGGTTTTGAGTGTCGAAAGGATTCATTTGGATGTTTTTGGAGCATACAGACTCAACGCAATTGACGAAATTTGATTTTGAGGTATGCAGCTATCAAAACGTCAATTAAAAAATTCACTACAAGCGAACCAATTTCACTACCTGATTGATTAATGTGGAATGCGTTGTCCAAATACTCCTTGGAAAGGTCTCGGTATCTATTATGCCCAACAGTGAGTGGTTCGTTAATCTGAGACCAAATGAAGGACTTATGGCTTTACAAAGCCTTGAAACTGACGAGGCTCGTCAATGAGCAAATTAATTAAATTTTTAATAATCACTAGGACTGCTCCAACCAGTATTTTTATCCCTATTTCAATGCTGATTTCTAATAATGGTATTGAGGTATTAGGGATCGAGTTTCAAATCTTATTTCAGAATATGAACTATCATATCGTCACCGGAGCTTGAAACATTCTCGATGACCAAAAGAGCCATTGAATCGATGGATGGCCATGGATTTGTAGTGTATTAGCTACACAAATGTGTTTGATCAGTGATGGAGTGCAGATCTTGGTTTATGCATTAGTCTAGAGTTTTTTTGTTTTTTTTGTTTTGCTCCAAGAGCCAAGAACTGCTAAATTGCTCACTTGGGAGGCTTGCTAGCCTCCCAAGCCATGATGTGGCTCTATTGAGGAAATTGCTAGCTATGAAGGCTGGCAGATCCCCAAGTGGTTGGTGTGTCTCTTACTCTTGAGTTGGCTAGCAGACCCTAAGTGGTTGGTGTTTCTCGTAATCTTGAGTTGAGTAAGGTTTTGCCTACTTGGGTAATAAAAAAGTAAAAAATAAATTTTTTAAGTAAAATCGTCCAAGAAAAAGCCCATGGCTCACCTAGCAAGCTAAGAAACTCTCCGAGCCATTAATTTTGTTCTTAGAATTTCAACCCACTAATTTAGTTCTTCCTAGCTTCCCATAGACCCAAAGGAATATAGAATGCACTTGGTGACATGCATTGGACATAACAGAATGTGTGAGGGTGCAAAAAGTAAAGTGAATGAGCCCAACCTCAGCAAACTTAATGCTTTCTCCAAAACCACACTTAAATGAAAGAGACCCAGATGTTTTCTCAAACTCCAAAAATATACTAAGCCAAAAATTTTTTAAGAAGCAATGTAAAATGCCTTAAAGACCATTGATACTCAAACATGGCTACCATTACTATAACCAACTTGCTCTTCATGACGTTCACTCCTTCCTCATCCATTCATTCAAGATTACAAGGAACCTTCTCAAAAACCCATGAATCTATCATGAACTTTGAATAATTAACCCCAAACAATACAAGGCCAGAACACACAAGGAGATCTTTAAGGATAAACCATGATGATCACTTTAGAGTCAAAAAGAGTGAATAACATAGTTTAGACTACATTTCGATCCTTTAGAATGAAAGAAAAAGGGAATCACACATTGTTTTCCACTCCTTCAAAAGTACCTACTGAGATTTTATGTAGATGATATCCTAATACATAGTTGTATTTGGAAAGAGGGCATTCACCACATCAATAGAGTTTTATAAACTTTTCGCCTGTTCCTTGAAGAGTGGAGATCTTCATTATTCCAAATTTAAGGGTTAAAGGGAAGAAAATAGACTCTAATTAAATATATCAAGAAGTCTGTCTAATACACAAACACCAATACAAATATTTTGCCATCACTATTAGGGTTACCAACATAGTCTTTGTTGATACAATCTCAAGACTTCAATGTGTAATTATATCATTATGAGTAAACAAAACTTGGTCACTTGAAATAATTTGTTGGTGGTTAGTAATGAGATAGACTTCTATTCCAACTAGATACCTTTGAGTGTTGAGTTTCTTTTTAATTTTCTAAAAAAATTAACTCTTAACTAATCAAAAATAGTTTTATATCATATCCTAAGATAAAAAAAAAAAAAAAAAAAAGCACTTTCAACAATATTTACCACCTAAGATAAAAAAAAAAATGCACTTTTACCTTAACTTATCAAACAATTTAGAAAAAAAGGAAAAAAAATATAAACCATAGGTAAAATTTCATGCCTCTTTTACTCGGTCATAGTCGTTGATAGACATTGACTGGCACATTAAAAAAATCATTATAATCATTCTCCTTAATAATGAGCACCGTGGAATTTTATCCATTTTTTAACCATTATTACAGATTTCGGTTTTTAAGAAACATTTTTTCTTTTATAGTGATTTTAAGATTTTGGAGAAAAAAAATATTTAAAATACAAAATGTGAAAAAAAAAAAAACAAGCTTTTTCGTGAAAAATAAATGTGCTCCATCCGAAGGAAGAGACCAATATGATTCACTTCATAGAAAGAGTTCCATCTCCGAAGTTAGTGGGCAATGAACCCCACACGGTTTAGACCACAACGTCTTGTACCAATAATTGTGAAGACGATTCTGTACGATATCACAATTTCATTGGGCATGGAAAAGTATGTATAGTACGATTGCCAACATCATAATTGTCCTCACTTCAGTGGACCTTCTCCCTTGACTTTCCTGGAATTCCCAGGAATCGTGACCCACACGTTACAGAGTACGACAAGGCAGTACAACCCTCTTTCACACCATTGACGCGGCTTGCAATTAAGATTCAGAGCAACGTCCTTCCCTGGCAAGCCATGCAGAGAATTGACTATGATGTGTAATTTCATTGGGTATGGAAAAATATGGAAAAAGTATGAGACGTAATCGACTATGAAATCCATTTCATTGGGTATGGAAAAAGTATGAGACGTAACAGTAGTGTAGTGTTGGCCACTAACATCACATTCACTGTCAGATCAACACTTGTCTTTAGAGGCACTGATAGTGATAGGGAATCCTATGCCGACTTCTCGGAAAAACTGTTACCACCCACTGAGAAATGAGGCATGAGAGACATGGAGGACAGATGGAAGGAAGAAAAAGAAAACGAAAAAGTATTAAAAGTTTTTGTGTTACAACAATAACTATAATTTTAAAATCTCAAAAATTGTAATCTTAAAATATCAAGAATTGTGATTTCAAAACAAGAATTGTAGTATTAAAATTTCATTGGGTATAGAAAAAGTATGGCAAACCATGCAGAGAATTGACTATGATGTATAATTTCATTGGATATGGAAAAAGTATGAGACGTAATTGACTATGAAGTCCATTTCATTGGGTATGGAAAAAGCATGAGACGTAACAGTAGTGTAGTGTTAGCCCACTAACATCACATTGGCTGTCAGATCAACACTTTTCTTTAGAGGCACTGATAGTGATACAAAACCCTATGCCGACGTCTTCTCGGAACCACTGTCACCACCCACTGAGAAATGAGGCATGAAAGACGTGGAGGAGAGATGGAAGGAAGAAAACGAAAAAGCATGACTCGTCTTCCAAACGGATTTAAAGTTACAGTCTCATTTTCTCTATTTTCTCTATGTTGAAGATTTTGACTCCCAATATATGTATCTTCACCAATAATTACGCTAAGATTTTGGACGATATACATTTTTTTTCCACGAAAATAACAGTTCCTTGTTATTCAATTCATTTTTGGATGATATAGTCATTTGAAATGACTGTGGTAATATAGGAGTACTTTAATATCAGAATTGAACTTTTCAGTCTTTCGAAAGGATTTAACCTATTTTTAGATATAATTTATAAATCACTCTTACCAAAAAAAATTAAAATTTATGAATATTTTTAAATTTAAAAGTTAAATTTAGTATGATTAGTCTATATTATATTAACTCAGATAAATTTTGAATTTTATAATTTTTAAATTTAAATTTAAAGGCTTATATGTTTATTTTTTTTATTATAAATGTTTGTATTTTAGTTTTTATTTACATTTTTTTTAAATATTTGTTTTCAGTTTTAATTATGTTTGTTTTGTTTTTTAATTAAAAAATTGTAATTGTCAATATAAAAACTCATTTTAAGGTTTTTATTTGTAATTATGTAGGTTGTCAAGCTAGAGCCAATTTTAATATTTCAATTAAATCATATTCTTTTTTTTTTAGTCACATGTTTATATTATCTTCATAAAATTGAGTTCCGTACACATAGCATTCGACTCGTGCCAAGGCTGCCAAAAATAGAAACCAGCTCCCTGTGGGGCAAAATTGACATTTTGAATACTACTATATTGTCTACAAAGCAAACCTAGATTCAAAGGAAACCTGAAAACTATGTGAACTAAGATAAGAAGATAGACAAAATTCATACTTGGGAGGATTCATCAAACGCTCAACGGTCCGATGTTGCCATCACACTGAGGAGAATCCAGCCAAGCTGGAGAAAAGACGCATTGATGACGACACTTTGGACATTGATAGCACTGTTGTGGTCCTAAGAGCGATTCATAAAGCTCTATTAATTTATGTTTCATCATCTCCTAACAGAATTGTTGTTCTGTCATGTCCCTCCGAACATAAAAAATCAATTGAAGTTTTTCATGAAAGTCTTCTAGAAGAATCCTCTTCGCCAATCCAATGGGAGTCCTCTTCTTGTGCCTAAGTCCTGTTACCCATCTTGTTCCTCTGGACCAAAGGAGTGGACCCTCTGGTTGGATGCTTCTTTCAGAAGGTGAAACTAGGACATCCTCATTGTCCTGGTTTTCTTAGACTATAATATGCTAAGTAAAGTCTTCATGAACGCAAATTAGAGAAGCGTTTCCTTTTCACCATGATCTACAAGGGGTCCCACCTATATCTAGTATATTATTAAGTATATGTATATAAATAAATAGGCATTGCAACCCATTTGCAGGAAGGGGTATTACGTTGCGCTTCTGGGCGTCAACACCAAGCTAGAAAGCATCATCACAAACCAAAGAGGTATGGAATAATTTGTTATGTTGCAAGAAAAGGGGCCATAAGGCTAACGATTGTTGGAAATCTAGAAGGCCAAGCAGCCCATGTAGGAAATATTGCTACTAATAAAGATTGACTGGACATTGGGAGGCCAAATGTTGGAGGCTTCATCCCAAGAACCAAACAACCAAGAAGAAAGCTTGGAGAGTCAAGGTCAAGGGGAAAGATGAGTTGTTGGAACTTGTAGCCAAAGGAGTAATGGTAGTCCAACAACCTATTGCAGTGGTAGTAAAACAACCTATTCCAACAGAAAATGCCATCTCCAACCATGGGATTGAAAGCGAGGTTATGCCAAAGGCATCTCCTACTCAACGCTTATCTTCCATCCTACAACAAAGGCACCCTTTTGTAGAGTTTTGTCAGAGTTTGCTTGATGATTGGAGAAGCAGATTGAAGGAGTTGAATCTTTTGGGGACCAAAAGAATGCAAATGGGGAGGTGTGATCCGAATTGGATCCTCTCCAAAACTTTGTAATAAGCACTTAGTTGCTTACTCTTTTGTAAATTTTGTAAACATGTCATTTTTATTTTATTTTGTATTTTTGGAAAAAATTGGAAGTGGAAATGAACCATTGTGATGGTTGGCCTTCCGAAGGCAACCCATTACAAAAAATGATGGTTGTAGCAAAGTAGACATCAATGGGGGGGATGCGGGGAGAAATGGGGGACGATAGTAGCAGAAATTAGAGCTCGAAGAAGGCAGTCTAGTTAAAAATGGGTGGACGTAGGAGTTAATGTGCCTGCTCACTCTAAGCGAAGGTGTCTCTAAGCTTTGGCCTCTGCAATTTTGTAATGTCAATGAGTAACAATACACAGAGTCTGTGTATTGCTCACCCCTTTGTAATTTTCTCCCGAGATTAATAAAAATCCCATTTAAATGATGATATATGAGAGTTAGTGCATTATGTTCTTGGGTATATTTTTTATGAGTTACAATAATCTAATCATACTTCGTTGAAGCATATTTTTTTATCATATAGCACCCGTCCAAAACGTTTTCCCATTTCCTGGGAGAATTTGTACTTACCTGGGTGAATTTACAGACCTCTAGGTGTTTTATTTACTGCTTGGGTGAACTTATACTTACCTGGGCAAATTCAGAGACCCATGGGTGTTTTTCTTCATTGTTGAACATCTAAATTCATCCCTTGTATTTTTTTATTTGTTGTGGGGGATCAAAATCACCCTTAGATGTTTTCTGTTGTTGTGGGTTACTAAAACCGCCCTCTAAGCATTTATTTCCAAACACTAGTAGACTCATTCTAAATGAATTTCCCTTGTAGTTGATTTTCCTTCATTTAGTGTGTTGGGATTTCATTTGGTCGACTCAACCATCAAATCATCCGATCAAGCTTTCATTTGTTCGACCCAACCATCAAAGCATTCGACCGATAAACATACTTGGGCGACCCGACTTGGGTAATTTCGACTTGGATAAATTCGACTTGGGAAAATCCGAATTGGGTAAATTCGACTTGGGAAAATCCGAATTGGGTAATTTCGACTTGGGTAAATACGACTTGGGAAAATTTGACTTTGGTAAATTCGACTTGGGAAAATCTGACTTGGTCGACTTGCATTACCTCTGACCCGACTTGCCACATATTTCCAACCCTTTTGTTTCTGACTTGACTTGTGGCTTGATTGGTCGAGAATTTCCCGTAATCCAAAGAGCTAAGGTTATAATTGTTTTATTCCACAGAATTATTTGTGTTGGTGAGACAGATAGGCCATAGGCCTACCGTTTATGGATCACAAGGTTATGGAAATCATGACATATGTTTTCTTGTATTTGTCCTTCCATATGGCACACTCCTTATTTGATGTAGGTGTGGTTGGTTTACTACTCTTTCACTGCATTTCTGATTGAGCTTCTCCTTTAGTGGTAGCTTCTGCTTCACAAATGCCATCCTTCAAATCATTAAAGATCACAATGTGTTTGATATTTTTGTACCGTTCTAAGTAATTTTATTTGCTAGTTAGCACCA
>SNQJ01S0047685.1:117679-133316 GCA_010110895.2 Picea sitchensis
TTTTGAGAATCCCCATTTGAATTCATGTGTTATGAGCATTATTAATTCTTTTCAATATGATAATTGACATCACAATTAGCTTACATATTTCATTTTTTTAAATCCTACACTCACCATAATGTCATTTTCTATGATAATTGGCATCACAATTAGCTTACATACTTCATGTTTTTGAATCCTAGACTCACCATAAGGTCATTTTATTTTTTATTTTTGCCTCTTTCACTCACCATAATGTCAATTCTTTTGTTATCTTTTCTTACACTCTTGGCTTTGTAAAAAAACAATACAATTAGTCATAGGCTATAGATGTAAATTGTGAGAACATTGGGAGCTTATTAGTAAGACTGTCAATTTTGAAGAGAAAACAATACACATATCTCTTCTTTCATGTTCACATATTCCATCTCACTAATAGTATCCAACATGTTGATTCATAGTTATTTTATTGCATTCATAATGTTATGTGTTTGTCTATTAAAATTCATGACATGGTTATAACTTTGGTATCTAATATGATTACTATTTCAGCACATTGGCATGTCGCTCAACCATTTAGTATCTAATTCATGACATCCCCACTAGTAAAATAGATAAGAGGAACAAAACACATAACTGATAATCAAACGTAAATCTCTCAACAATCCACCAATCTTGTACAATTTTAGTCAAGTTCATCATAAAGATAATGCACAATTTTTCTTTGTTTCACATAAAACTATTTAATTATTATGTTTGGATTGAAAACTCTATTAATCTTGCTGAAAATTTCTAACTTGTATGTTCTTGATTAAGTTTAGATATGAACTTGCACAAAATGAGCCTTGCGAACATCACAAAACCTAAAATTGGGATTACAATAATTATAATTGTGATTTTTTTCATTCAATTTATAACATCATCAAATCCTCACTCCCTTGTTCTCCAAAATTATTATTTCCTTTTTTCCCAATTCCATGTATCTTTATCTATCACAATCTTTCACTTTCTTCTTCTTATTTCTAGCAACATTGACATTAGTGTGATGATACTTTGCAAATATTTTGAGAATTCCCCGTAGCTCTCTTCCCCCCCGCCTCATCCCAAGCCCAAGATCAAGGAGATGTATCCTTTGTAGCATTAATGCTTGGAACAAAATTTTTGAAGCTAGGTGGGATTCTTAAGAAAGCGAGGGATAAGGTAACATAATTTTTACTATCATCAAACTTATACATTAGGGATTATGCTCTAACATCCCACTCTTTCATGCATTTTCACATGGTTTGAGAGATAAAATGAACAATCAATATCCTCAATAAAAATAACATACTTGGTGGTCTTGATGAATAATTTTCTTTAGTTTCATGTTTCTATGGATCTTAGGAAGCTCAAAATCATAAACATCTTAACCTAAATAATAAGCAATGGATGAATTCATGTTAGATTGTCATGTTCTTAGAAGCCTATA
Organism: Picea sitchensis; assembly: GCA_010110895.2. Classification (NCBI taxonomy): domain Eukaryota; kingdom Viridiplantae; phylum Streptophyta; class Pinopsida; order Pinales; family Pinaceae; genus Picea; species Picea sitchensis. The sequence continues at coordinate 119,127 of SNQJ01S0047685.1, forward strand.
ATGCAACTAGGGTCTCTTCATTACATTTATAGTATTGATATAATTATCACGCATCAACTAAGGCCTCAAGATCTACTACAATTTCTTCTTTTCTAATGAAATCTAGGATGAATATCACTCACAAGGTTAGCTAGGATTGGGGCATGTCCAATATATGAATATAAAATGTAGGAGTCATGTATCACATGAATACATAGAATACATCCTCTCTTATATTAGTGTTCACAAAAATGTTTGATATTGTGATTGTGTCTAAAGTTTTATATTTTTATTTTTAACACTTTGGAATTCCTCCAACATGGCTCAATGCTTATGAATTTTTATTATTATTAATGTATATATAACCCACCCAAAGATTACATTTGAAATTACAAAGTATGCTTATTATTGCTTTTTATTGAAATTTCAATTTATTTATCTGTTGTTCATTAAATTTTAACAGTTTTGTCTATATATTATATATAAGATTATTACAAAAATAAAAAATCATGTTTTCCATCAAAAAATAACTTTTTGTACTATTGTATGAGGGGAATTATCTCTGAACTCTTACACAAATAGCACGCCCTCTTGACTAGTCAAAGCTTCCTTTGAAAGAGTATCTTCTCTATGGTTGAATTGCCTGTAAACATGAGTAAAAGAAATTTCTTTGATCACCTCTTTGATCAATTATGAACTTAGAATGAAATAGAATCTAGATCCTTTTCACCTATGTTCCAACACAATATTTAACAAAATCCAAAGTGAGAACAATTTAGCTATGTTATTAGAACCAATTTTTGTGCCATACTCATAGTAAAGTGATGAGATTTATTGAGAAAGAGAATGACTCATGCACCACACTCACCTAGTGAGCCTTGGATTGCTCAATGGAATAAGTCTCATGCCTTTGAAAGATCTATAAAAGGGGCCTAAGTTTGCTTGGAACATATTACTTGAGAGACTTCCTTCCTTCATCAAATGAGACTATAATCTAACAAGATAGTCTGCCCAAATTCGGCTCCAAACCTTCAAAGATCAATTGATTTCTAAAGAACCAAATTCCCCATAAAGAATAACATGACAAAGACTTAACAAAACAATTTTTTTTGTCGAGCAACTAGTTTTCAAAGCAATCTAAGAGAGTAGGATTGGCCCAATGATTCTAGATATTAAAGATTTGAAACAAATCATTCCATACAACTTTGGCAAAAGGAGAAATGGAGAAAAATATGGGCCATTGATTCACTATTCTTTTTACACAAGTAATACCATCCCAAACCGATCCAATTCCTTAGTTCTCTGTTGTCCCAAGTTAAGATTTTATTTTCCAATTTTCCAACCACATAAATATTTTGACTTTTAATGGACAAGGTAACTTTCATGTTACCTTCCACCACCATTGCCTTTCAACTCCTACATTCTCACCTATTCTAGCAAAACATAACCAAGCTTTGCAGGGATGCAACATTTTTAGACCAATAAAGTTAATCATCTCAGTTTGAAAGACAAATGGCACTATGTTTAAGAGAATCACTATAGTGGGTCCATTCCTCTACCAACTTGGGTTGCATTTCCAAGTCTCCACACTTGTATGCCTTCACGATGCATCTATGCCCCTAAAGAATCAACTAGAGTAGTTATGTCATTATTACGAAGGTACAAATTGAGAGGTTTTGAAAGTCTATAATTTTCCCCACAACCAATCCACAGGCCATCACCAATTTTCACTAGAGTGCCCTTTCCAATGTTCCAAGCTATCCGCATACCAACTATATCATAGGCTTTAACTAGTACTTACCATACATTCAAACCACCTCTAAAATATTTAACCCTATTCCTAATTCATGCCTCTTGATCCCTATCCTTGAGGTACTTGTCTCTCATTACCTTCCCCAAATCAATTGTTAAACAACATTTGCTAAAAAATTCTCCATTTAAATTATTTAAAATATTTTATAAATTTTAACTTATTTATTTTCCTTTATTTAAAAATTAGTAAAATAAACACTCTTTTCATTTTTCCACTTCTAAATTTTGTTTAAAATTTGAGATTAATACTTACTTCTCACCATTCTCCCATTTGTAATGAAATACAAAATTACCACCTACTTGATGTCATCTTTATCTCAATATACCCATTTGATTGTATTATTTTCTATAATATTTCATCCAATTCAAAAGATAGTTACTCAATAAGTATTCCATGTGCTCATAATTTATGGTTCTGAAAGGACAATATCTCATCTGCGAGTTGCATGTGCTCACAAACTATCGTTTCTGGCCGCTTAATGTTTTAGTGGTATAAAATAAGTAATAAATCAATTCATCAAAACATACAATCTTAAATGCGTAAATGATGACCACACACATTCCTAATAAGTTTTCCATTGACCATCTAAAAATGTAATTAAAATGAAGAGCCTTGCCTAAGCGAAAGCTGCCCATGCCTTGATATTTAATATTCTCCTTGAGAACGGCCTTCGTTTAATTTTATCGTGAAGGAGTACAGAAGTCCATAGATAAGGAATTCATATCAAAATAGATAAACCCCTAAACTCATACTTCTTCGATAAACTGCTTATAGATCGAGCTAAATGACATGTCATGAATAACGTACATATGCTTAGTTGGCAATACAATGATAAACAGTATTAGAGTATCTCACCCATTCTAAAATCATCTGCATTTCAGGTGACGAACAATAATCCGTGTTCTTTCTTCCTGTGATAAGTTCCAGGAGAAGAACGCCAAAGCTATAGACGTCAGCTTTTACAGATAATTGCCCCTTCAGAGCATACTCTGGTGCCATATACCCGCTGCATATCCAAATTAAATTAAAAAAACATAACCGAGAAGGTTAATCCTAAAAACATATCGGCATAAAGTAAAATAACAATGCTGCCCATCCTCCTGAAATAAAATAAGCAGAGTAAAATACATGCATCCCTCATTGTTAATAGGTTTTGACAGTGTGATAGTGATTATTGTTTTGATATCTTACTAAGTTCCTGCAACTCTTGTGCTGACGTGACTCTTATCCTCGGGAAAAAGTCTCGCTTCTGCCAATCAAGTTGGTTGCGTTTGTTTGGATCTGTATCCGTGCATGCAGGACACCAACTAATTATCACGACCGAACAAAATTCGCTGAAACATCAATGCTTTTTATCGACATATATTGTATAAATGAAGGGACTCACCCATTAGCATTTTATCGAGGCTCTTATTCGGTAAGTACTCATAAACAAGCAGACTTTCTGATCCCTCTGCGCAACAGCCAAGTAGTTTAACAAGATTTCGATGTTGAATTTTACCCACGAGTTTAACTTCATTATGAAATTTTTTCTTTCCTTGCATAGATCTTATGCACAACTTCTTCACGGCTATTTCTTTTCCATCAATAATTCCCTGAGAGATTGAGAGATTTAGAGTACAAAATATCCATATGAAGATTTTTCCTGAGGCTGCTAACTACTATAATTTAAGATTCTATAAACTAGTAAAAGCTTTAAGATTATATAAACTAGTAAAAGCTTTATTAGCATATGTTACCTTGTATACAGAGCCGAATCCTCCCTCTCCGAGTTTGTTATCATCATGAAAATTTCCCGTAGCAGCTAGCAATGTTTCCATCTTAAACACTATTAGCCGATCCTGACTGATTAGAGTGTCTTCATCGGTTTGTCCATGACCTATACAATGAAAAGACAGCCACATTAGAAAATAAAGCGGCTAAAATTGAATGTGTCTAACTTGGTTCTTGCAATCATTTGGTAGATTTCCTGAAAAGTATATAGGTGAAAACTGTGCTCACCAAATAAAATTCAACACTAGTCTAACAGAGCAAATAAGTCTATTGTATTGTGATTGCGATTGATCCATCCTATCATATTTTGGGAGCCAGATAAAATAGATGCATTTGACATAAGGACTTAGCTATCTATCTATGTGCGCCTATTGAATATGGGCACCGGCATATTCCCATCTAAAACCGGGTCTAATCATAAGAACGTCTAGCTTTGCGCTCGAGGCGCATATGATCGAACCCACCTCGCCCCCCGCATGTTCCCATCTAAACCCGGGTCTAATCATAAGAACGGAGGCGCATATGATCGAACCCACTTCGGCCCCCCAGCAGACAGCAAAACTAATATTATGCAGTACCTTCGGATGGTCTTTGAAATATGGCAGACTTCAATCTTCTCCGAGTTGCAAACAGGCATACCAATAGCACTATAAGCAAGCCTCCAGCAACACCTAAAAATATTAAAATTAAGGGTATTTTGTTTGAAGATTTGTTCGGCGTAGTATTACTCGATGGTGTGGTCTGATTCTGTCGTGTATCAGGCACCGGCGTATTAGCTGGCGCTCGCGCTTCTGCATGGGATGGTGGAAGCGCAGTCGAATTAAAGAAAGAATATATTTCATAACGAACCATGCAGCTTCGCGTCAAACCTCGAGCTCCTTGTCTTCCAGGATAACTTGAGAAAATATAATTGATTGTATTTGACAGACATTCTGTGCAGTCGTCACTAGATATATCTCTCATGCACTGGACCAGAGCGTAAATCTTTCTAAACAAGGAGTCTGTAGTTGTTCCAGAAGCATATAAATTAGATCTAGATGCTGCTTCATCTGACAAGTTGGTAAATAGGCTGTAAAGAGCATGATTAAAGACATCAGGGCTCGAGACATCATCTTTATTTGCGCAATAATATGGCCAGCGAGTGTCCAGTTGTCCGATGAAACTATGGTTTTCATAATGTAAGTAGCAAGCATCCAACCAAATTCTACCGCCATTGGCATTACTACAGTTTTGTCGAAGGGCAGTGTTTGCTTGTTGTGAACAATTGTAGCATTGGTCGACTGTTGTGTCTCCCCGACATTGGAGGAGGCCATATATTTGGTCAGGACTTTGGCCATACTCAGAAGTGTTAAATCCCGTTTGGGACGTGTCTTGAACAAGCCTATTCAACACCGTATTCATATTGCTCTCAAACTTACTGTCTTTTGTATACTTATCTGTGTTGCAGTTAGGTAACTCTATTGGGTTGAAAACCTGTCCAGAAAGAGTAGTGATCATCGAGAGAAGTACGATTATGTAGAATAGCATGATACTTTGCCCCATCAGGATAGAGCATGCAGAATCTCTTCCATGGAAGTTGATATTCGTTAGCACTGTGAGGGCCATTGGACAATGGAGAGGCTGCAGTGCATGAACAATGTTCCCCAACATTTCTATGCTGTTCTGCAGAGATAGCGTATGCTTATAAATCATTAGAACTAATCGACAAAGCCCGTTCGTTTTAGCCACGATTTGAATATGCGATATGAATGTGGTTAATGCCTAAGCCTCCGGTCAATTGTGAGCTGTCAAGATTGAAGATCTCATCTCCAGTAGACAGCCGGGTCCCGTCCCGAGTTTTCCGAGAATTGAAAAATGGTGCACGGTGGCACCCAACAGCGGTTTTCCAAACATGGAAAAGTAATATAAGATTTGATTTGAAGTAAATTGTGATGATTGTTTTACTAGGAATGTTATTTTACAGGCGAACATTAAGCGCTAAGCGAATGCTGTATTAAGCGCTAAGCAGTATTGAATGCTGTATTAGGGTTAAGGTTGGTTGGGTATGCATTGTTGAATTTGAATTAGAATTATTTCAAATTTAAATTCAACGGTGTATATTTATGGTCTCTCAATATTTAATGTTGTTTAGTACGATGGATATTAGTTGCCCATGGTTTATGACCAGAAAAGGATAGATATTAGTTGTCCATTGTTTATGATTATAACTAGCACAGCCACAAACTCGTGGCTGGTGAACGCCGAAAGGTGTCGGCTGGTAATTGACACCACAAAATCATAAAATGAAACGGACGCCTCCATATGATCCAGAAAATGAAACACTGTCATAAACAGTTCAAAATTCACAATGGCGTTCTAGCACTGTCATAAACAGTTCAAAATTCACAATGGCGTTCTAGCCAGCGTTCAAAACGAATTATTTGCATGTCTATTGAAAATTTGAAATCAAAATTTATTCCTTAGTAAATTTAACAGTGAGACCAGAAATAAAAGAATTTTACGAATTTCTACTTTACTTTTGTGTTCAGTATGGACGAGATTATTCAATGGAAATTTCAGAAAAATTACAAAATATGATACCTTAAATCTGATATTTTTTTCAATGAACAACACCTGGATTGCTCATTGATTCTGTCTGCTAGGCCTCAGAGAAAAATCAAAGGGAAGATAATTACGCTGTATAATCATAACGAATACAACAATCCTAATCGACCGATAACACTTATAAAACAATTCCTTCACAGAAACCCTAATCGGCCATTAATGTGGTTTCTTTTTTTTTTTGCAAATCTGAAATCTTTATTTCACACGTATCTATGGCTGTCCCAGGGCATCTCATCTTCTTCTATCGATTTGCAAAAGCATCATGTAAGACAGATTTACGAAAGGTTTCGCTGATAATTGAAACACACGAAAGCTTGCTCTACCTATGTTCTTCCCAACAGATCGCAGCTACCACCATGTCTTTGGTATTTCTTAGCCAAATATTTCATTATTGTTCTCGACTCTGCGACCACAATCACAATTATTATCATAACACAGTCCTATCACAGGCAATCGATTGGGTTGCGGGTTCCTATTATTCCACCTGCCATTGCGTCTTAGGACGCTTGGCATCATAGATTACCACGCACTTGTAGAAACGGCATAGATTACCACGCACTTGTAGAAACGGCGATCCAATATGAAACGCTCATTCAATATGATCCGCGGACAGCTAAATGAAAATGAAACGCTCATCCAAGTGTGTCTGGCGATCCAATATTCTTTAATAATTTAAACGTGGCCATTCAAAGGTTAATTATTTAATCGTGGCAATCAGTTAGTGATCAAAGTAATTTTTAAATATGATTAGGTAAATGTAAAAAAGTAAACACATAAACGGATGTCTTTATAATAGCTAGAAAGTTAATGATTGAAATCACAGCCATTTATTTTGTGTGACTACTAAGAATATTCAACCATATTTAATCCTGTCCATGAAAAACTGTGTACTAAACCCCTATTAAATCTGCCATTGTCAATAGGTATACGCTTCAGTATTAAAAATAATGTTATTTAGTAAATTGGATATTTAGGTTGTGATTTATGACTATAAAAAGATAGATATTGGTTGCCCATTGTTTATGCCCATAAAAAGGTAAATATTAATTATTCATGATTTATGATAACAAACTTAAAAAACTCTGAAAAGTTTTAAAACATGAAATTCAATCTCATTAGTGTGGGTTATACCTTTTACTTCTATTTGAGGGAATTAATTAGTTACCCGAGGGCGTGAAATATTCTATTTGACATGGCTAAAAGGTTATGGGTCAATGGTTCCAGCCAATTATACCTTACGTTACCAGGTCTGGATCCATTTACAATTAGACTTACCATTATACCTTACCTATTACCTGCATCACTTACCTATTACTTAGCGACTGGAGGAGTACTAAGCAAGCACAACATTCGAATTTAATACCATATATTCTCAAATGAAACTTCTTGCACCTCGACACCTCAATAATTGTTGAACTGAACGATGCTTCGAGAGTGGTTTTACCGAGTGATTAGGGAGTTGTATTTTATGGATGTGCTATATTATTTTCTGTGGTATTCCCATCTCCAATATTCGATTGGTTGGCGAATTCAGACAGAATAGTTCCTGAGTTACATGCCTATACTCATATACAATATGTAAATATCTAGGAGATTTCCAGGGCTAGATAAAGCAATTGGAAATGGATAACACAGAGCTACACTTGCACCTCTTATGATTTCAGCTACGCCAGCTAGGATTCTTCACCAGCCAGGATTCGATCTTCTAGCCATCTCACTTTATATTGTACAAAGTCTATAATTCACATTAATTTCTAGCTTGATAGAAAAATATAAGAAAATACTCTACAAAAATTCATATCAACAAATTTTCTAACTTGATAAAATATATATACCTAAAACAAAAAGAAACAAAAAGAAATACCACAAAAATTGAAAGGAATGAAAACCTTAAAACATTTCAAATTGTAGATGTAGACCTCAATAATTCTATCCACACAATTCAACGTTTCTAACTTGGTAGGAAATATAGGATATCGACACTTCCAAGAGGGAAAAAGCCAAAAGTGAAACGTTTAGAATACGCTTGTTGAAAATATCTTCCACTAACGCTTCATTACTGGCCATATAGCTTTGCACGAAGATTCTGTACGAGCGATTAAGATCTCGTGTCTAACCATTCGAGGATTTCGACCTATACAAATGAAGTAGCACCCAGTTTCCATTACCTCAACCAGCGATCAGAAATTCAACGTCATGATCCGTCAAAAAAAAAAAAAAAAAAAATTATTTTTAAAATCATTTTGGAAATGTTAAAAAAAACTTAAAATTTCCTAGGAAGGGTAATATTTAAATTTGCTAGTCATTAAAATTTGAAAAGAAAGGAATTATTAATATTGACCTTTGTTATGGAGTCTCTATATTAGGCGGTAGAACGAGCAAGTCGGTCATTGGAATTTAGGATTCTGGGTTTACCAATTAACCTCCACTCATTAAAATTACACGGTTGCCAATTAACCTCCACTCAACAGTCAATTGGTGTACAATGTACCTTGTATGGGTAGGGTAAATGTTGCTTCTTAAAATTCTTGATTGTATTGAAGTTTAAACAAGTTCTCTTCGAGAATCGAATTGTAAGTTGTAACACTGATGTTTTTTCACTGAATTTTCGGTGGCTGGAGAGGAAGAAGTACATCAAGTTCACGTTACTGTGCATTTGTTGTCTACGTTATCACCATTGATTAGGTAAGGATTTAGGAACCTGAACTCTCTACTTTATTTACTACTATATATGCGTATACATTCTTCAAGATTTTGCAGCCGCTAACAAATTAAGTAGTTTCTCCAAGTCTGATATACAACAAAAAAAAGTTTTTGAAATAGCATTATAATCAACATGGCGGAACAGTACCTTGGAAAGCTCTTAGTTCTCATTGCTTCTGAGGTATTGGGTAGTTATCGGGGTTTTACTTTCGGCTGGTAGTGCATGAAGTTACTGACCAACTAATGCATTCTGGCCGGAAACTTATACCAATACACACCAATAAACCCCAATTCCAGTGAGAGAGCTCGACTATCGAAATAACCGGACAGAGATGGAGTGAAATAACATGATGGAACAAACAGAGGAGATAGGAAGGTTGACGGGTCAAATATCGAGGGACTAGAAAAGAGATACAGGATGGAGGGTTCGAGCGCCATTTACTTAGCCATTGACGAGCCAATTGGTTGTTTGCACACTAGTTTGGTGCAAGAAATTACAACAAATCTGCCTCTATTACTGAACCGGACAGAGATGGAGTGAAATAACCTGATGGAACAGACAGAGGAGATAGGAAGGTTGACGGGTCAGATATCGAGGGACTAGAAAAGAGATACAGGATGGAGGGTTCGAGCGCCATTTACTTAGCCATTGACGAGCCAATTGGTTGTTTACTAGTTTCGGTGCAAGAAATTACAACAAATCTGCCTCTATTACTGTCATAAATAGAGGCAAGAAATTACAACAATTCTCCTACTCTATTGGTTGTTTATTGGTTCCGGTGCAATGTTGGAGACTGTGCTTGCTGTCCTGAATTTTCAGATTGCAGATTTATGTAGAATAATAGAGTATTCTATTCCTCTCATTCCAGACGAGTCAATTTCTTTCAGTAATAGAGTACTCTATTACTTAAAGAAATTACAACAAAAACACAACCAATTGGTTGTTTACTCATTCCCGCTTCCATGTCATATCTTCATTTGTTTTTTTTCCTCCTCATATTTTCCTTCAGCCCTACCCACTCATTTCACCATGATTGCCTATCCCTGCTAGCATTCAAGAGCCTCATTACCAGCGATCCAGGTCATTCCATGGCAGATTGGAGTCCCACCAACCCCTTTCGCAACTGGATTGGCATTACCTGTAATCGCCATCATCCAAACAAAGTGGCCTCCCTCAACCTCACTAAGATGGATCTACGCGGTTCCATTTCTCCTTTACTCGGCAATTTGCCCTTTCTTCGCTCACTTGATCTTTCAGAGAATGCGCTCATTGGTCATATCCCGCCTCAATTGGGACGTCTATTTCATTTGAGGGAGCTCTTATTGGACAACAATGGCTTGGGAGGAAATATCCCAAGTAAAATTTTGATTTTGACCTGGCTTGGGAGCTTGAATTTCTACTTAGCTTAGCTTGAATTTCAAGTCAAATTTTGAGGGCGATCCAAGTCAAGTTTTGATTTGATGCTTAGCTTGNTTTTTTCGTTTCTCCCCTCATCTGTGGGCTTACACGACAGGCGGTCAATTTAGAGACAACTTGCCAGTCGTTACATTCGAGAATCTTGCAGAGAGACTCTTTGAGTCGATAGGGGGTGATCTCATGTGTGTCTTCTGTTTGAAATCGTTCGAGGAAGAGAAGCATATCAGAGAATTGTGTAATTGCCATCATATGTTTCACAGGAATTGTCTGGATAAGTGGCTTGATCATCGTCAGACGACGTGCCCTCTCTGCAGAACTTTCCTTATGCTAGAGAGAATACTCGATACAGAGGTGAGTAAATCGTGGGTTGTTGATCAGATCGCTTATATCTTCGGTGAGGATTTAGCAATTTCGTCATAACAGACAGAATTTTCAAGGCAAAAACCGATTTGTGTATGATGTATATGTTAAAATAGATTAAAATTTATAGACTAATCTGTCCATAACGGGATATGATGGTAGCATTCTGTGATGGATTTAAGTGGGGTCAATGTATGATTTGGGGTTTAGGGCGGTTTCTAGGCTAACAAGAATTATAGCCAAAAAAACTATCATTAGATCTGCACTGATTCTTGAAGTTACAATAATTATAGAGTCAACAACCACTCGCCAATTTTGACACGACATCACCTACTCATCATCCGTCTTCATGATGCATAGAAACTTCCATTAAGATCCTGTTCAGTACCGTCAGAGTACCTACTCCCAGAGGTTTCAAACTTATTGTGTCTTTATCCATGAAGACCTTCCCTCCTCCTCCTCCCCCCCCTCCTCCTCCTCCTCCACTTTCCTCTTATAAAAATCAAGTGAACGTGGTAAACCCCTGCTGTTTCTTTCAATAAATTAGATCTTCTGATCCATTTGAAATGGTGAGGCTAGACCGTCAATGGAAAATAGTAATCATTATGAGTTGTTTGTTAACTTTTTAGACCCCAATCCAGTTTCAGTCTCGTTGATTTTTCAGCCAATGTTAAATGCCGAAACTCCAGTTTCAGCATAAAAAAACTTAGCAGAAAATAAACTTCAGAACTGAAACATGAGGATTCTGAACATCATTTTTAACACAGAAATAAAATATAATTTTCTGAGTTTTTATATGCTGCTGATATTTTATTTCTGCGTTGAAAATGATGTTCAGAATCCTCATGTTTCAGTTCTGAAGTTTATTTTCTGCTAAGTTTTTTTTATGTTGAAACTGGAGTTTCGGCATTTAACATTGGCTGAAAAATCAGCGAGACTGAAACTGGGCTGGGGTCTAAAAAGTTAACATTGTTCACACTCCCATNGCTGAAACTGTGCTGAAACTGGAGTTTCGGCATTTAACATTGGCTAAAAAATCAGTGAGTCTAAAACTGGGTTGGGGTCTAAAAAGTTAACATTGTTCACACTCCCACGACTACAGAAAACAGTAATCTTCGTGATCACAACAAAACAGAAGTAGTTGTTGAATCTCTTCACTGCTTTAATTGTCAATCGCACCGTGCACCGTCCTTATCTGCTCTCCTTTACCTTCAGAAACTTCCAGCATCCTAACTCAATGTACAACAGGTCGTTCCATCCAATTCGTCTCATAGCAGAGAATTTGGTCATGGTCAATTATTATTGGTAAGGAAAACCTAGAATTAGGTTAAATGTTATTGGTAAAGTTTACCTGATCCAGTTATAGTTTGGTTAAATGTTATTTGTAAATTTTTCTTTGATTCAGTTGGTGTTTTGATGCTAAAGTTTTCTTTGATTTGATTGGAGTTTTGAATTTTTTAAACCTTAAGACAAAGATATATTATTGGTAAAAGGTGTTAGTATTTGGTTGTTGTTTTTTTTTTTATTCATTTGGAGTTTTGAACTTCTAGATACCTTTAAAATGGGCTAAAACCTTACTTATTGTAGGTATGATTAATATCGCCAAATTCCAGCCACTCCTTGAAAGTCAATGATTACTAAATAGTCACAGAAGGTGAATACTTATTAAATTATGATGTTGATGGCTACAATTGAAATTTTTTTGAGTAGTTTGAACTTCCCTGTATACCTGTATAGAGTAAAGGCCTTGTCCATCCCAAACACTATTCATTTATTTTTGTATCAGTCAAAAGATTTAATTGCTTCCCGTTATGAAATTGTCAAACTTACTGCCATGATGTAGACTTATCTTACTTCAATTTTGGCAGTTAAAGAAAAACATGTTTGGATTAATGTTACTCATTGTAAAGAGACATACAAATGATTATATCCCCATGTAATTTGTATTTTTATATTCCCTATTTTTTTTTATTGTGTACAGGGATAAATTATTGAAAAATGTCACTTGTGGGTCATCCTAAAAAGGATAAAAAACAACGTTCAATAGCTGATGCATTTGGTATTACTCAATGCTCTAATCAACCATGTAACTCTGAAAATGAAGTATATGATCATCCATTTGAAGGCCACGAATTAGATAGTGCAGAACTTCTTGAAGAGCAACCAACATCCAAGAGGCCCAAAAGAGCATTCAAGTCCAACTGGAAGACAAGATTCCAATGGGCTTATGCCGTAAAAGATTGTAATGGCGTTGAAAGGATAAAGTGTTCATGGTGTGTAAAATTTAAAAGGGAAACTCCATTTGCTAAAGATGGAAGTATGACCCTTCAAGTTAGTGGTCTAAACATCCATGCAATTTCAGAGGCTCATAAATTTTCTTTGCAACTTTTAGAGGGGGAAAGAAAACGAAGTACTCTTCCAATTACTAAACATGTAGAGCTAATGGTGGATGCTCAGAAGGAGAGAATTATATTGGTAATTGAAAATGTGTATTTTGTCGCCATACATGATTTACCTTTAGAAGTGTATAAGTCAATATGTGACTTGAATAGGTATAAAACCACTTCTCACATGCCTCTAACAAATGAATATTCAGCATATACAAGTACAACATCTGGAAACGAGTTTCTACAAGCTGCTAAGGAGTTATATTGGAAAAAGTTAAAAGATGATATTTTCAACAACCCATTTTACTCAATTTCAGTTGATGAAAGTACTGATCGGACTATGGTGCAATATTTAATCATTTATATTACATATTGAACAAATGAAGGAAGAGGCCAATGTGCTACAAAATTCATACGCTTACTTCAAATTAGGTATGGAACATCACAATCTATGTATGACACTGTGACATCTCTTTTAGCATAAATGGATCTATCCTTGATAAAGTTGGTTGGATTTGGATCTGATGGAGCTTCATCCATGAGGGGAATTCATGAAGGTTTATCTACTAAGCTTCATCGACATGCTCCTCATTTATTAGATATACACTGCATAGCTCATCGGGAAGCATTAGCAGCAAATGATGCTTCATCTTATTTTGCGGAGTTGCAAGCTATTGATAAGTTTGCAAACAAGGTTTATTCATGGCTAGGGAAATCTACTAAAAGACATGGAGAATTGAAAGAGTTAATGGAGTCATTTCAAATCACAAGGCTAGAAGTGTTACAAATTCATCACATTAGATGGCTTTCTAGAGGCAAAGTCATGGAAAGACTCATTAAGCTCATGCCAACTTTGTTAAAAGATTGGCAGTTAGGGGAGAAAAAAATGTATGACCTAGCCACAATATTTCAAGTTCAGTTTTGCATCCATTTACTTGCAGATGTGCTTATTGAGTTGAATAAGCTGAGTCAAAAATTCCAAGAAGATCATGTTGGCATTACATCTATTGGAACTACTTTGGATATCACTATTAGCTTGCTTCATAAGCGATTTCTAAGAGGCATATTTGGGGTTGGTGCAATGCACATATCATCTTTTTTAAGTAAAACACAACAAGTAACTCTTGAGTTTGCAGATTGCATAGGTATGGTAC
>SNQJ01S0047686.1:12256-24306 GCA_010110895.2 Picea sitchensis
GAATTTTAGCTGCTCAAAATGGAATATTGCATTATGTTTTCTTCAAAACTATAAAAACATTGCGTGTATTTTTCCAGCATGTTTTCTTCATGCTCCCATGTAGCATCTTCAGGACCGTAGTAGGTCCATTGAACCTTTACTATCCCTATGTTTTTTTTCATGAGAACTTTGACTTTCCGATCCAATATGTGTACTGGTTCCACTAGGAAATCCCCTTCGTGTTCCACCTGTATCACATTCCAATCAATTATGTGGTTAGGATTAGGCACATATTTATTTAACATTGACACATGAAATACATTGTGCATTCTCATGTATGTAGGAAAATATAACATGTATGCAACTGGCCATATCTTTTCTAATATTTCAAAAGGCCCACAATATCTTGCTGCTAACTTCAGGAAACTTTCTAATCTCAATGAACTTCTCTTTTCCTTAACTTTTAAAAACACATGTTCTCCCACTTTAAATTCTTTGAAAACTCTGTTCCTGTCTGCATAACTCTTCTTCCTATCCCGAGCAGCTTTTAAATTCTGCTTTATCTTTGCCATCTGATCTTCCATTTATTTTAACAATTCTAGCCCAACAACTACTCTGTCTGTTGGATTATCCCAACTCACCGGAGTGTTACATTTTCTTCCATACAATGCTTCAAACAAACTCATCTTCAATGAGGCCCGGTACCCATTATTGTAGGAAAATTCAACTAAATGAATATAATTTTTCCACTTTGATGGTTGATCCATCACACACATTCTAAGTATTTCCTCAATTATTCTGTTAGTCCTTTATATTTTCCCATTTGAATCTGGATAATATGGTGTACTAAGATTTAAATCTGTTCCAAATCCCTTGAACAAACCTTTCCAAAAATTAGATGTGAACTTTCGATCTCTATCTAAAACTATTTCTTTAGGTATCCCATGTAGCCTAACAACTTATTTCATGTGGATATCTGCAATATTTGTTGCCTTGTGTGTAATCCTTACTGGAATAAAATGTGTTTCTTTAGTCAATTTATCCACCACCACCATGATGGAATCATGCTGCTTCACTTTTATGGTCAACTTAGTAATAAAATCAATCGTGACAATTCCCCACTTCCATTCCGGAATGGGCAATGGATGTAACAAACCTGTTGGGTGTTGGACATGAAGTTTTGGATGCAATAATGGGAGAAAAACCTAAGTATAAAGAAAGTGCACATGAGGAGACAACACACATATAGAAGAATAAATCAAGAGAGCGAGAGCGTAAAGCGCGAAAGGATGAAAACATGACATTCCAGAAATTGAAGAACAACAGAAAAGTTGCATGAAGAGCGAAAAACAAAAGAAAGAAAACAACCAGTTAATTGAGCTAGCCATGCCATGCATTGTAATGGACTATTTTTGGGATAGACTAGGGATTTAAGCCCTAGATTTTGGTTGTAAATATGTAATAGGTTGGGAGATAGAGGGGTCTTGACACTGATCAGTGAGGTTTAAATATTATGTAAGATTCGTGAATGTAATAGTCAGTTAAAGATGAATAAAGAGAGAGTTTAGAGAGGATATTGTGTCTTGTGTTATATACTTGTCTATGTGTACTTATGATTTATTTTGTTATGCTTCGTAGACTAGAATTAGTTTATGGATTAATAATAACACAATATTCATAACTATGACTACGAATATATTAAGAAGAAGAATGTGAATCATAGAAAGTAATACTAACGAGAGATGAATCACCCACATAAATATAACAAGGAAGAATGAATCAACCATCTGTCTCCCTTTCCCTTACTACTGTGGAAGCCTACTTCTTGTAGTCCCAATAGATACATCGGGTGAGATTTCATCTGTGCAAGTAGGTGATGCCGAAAGGGACAGTGTTTGGTGGGTTTGTTGGTCATAGATAAACCAAACCTTGGATCTTACAACCCATGTGCAGAAAAAATAACCCACCACTAGGAATCTATGTTATGTCTTTAATTTTTGTCATTCTAGACATTTGGTTATGTAATTAGCCACTTCCTTCTTCATTCCTGGCCAAAAGTATTGGATTCTTACTTCTGCAATTGTTTTTTGATATCCTGGGTGCTCGACATATGGAACATTATGCATCTCCTTCATCACTACATTTTTCAGCTCACTGGAATTGGGCACATACACTTTTTCCTTGTACATGATAATTCCATCCTCTTTCATCTCATAATAACTAAATTTCCGCTGAAAATTACCTTGTTGCAATGCTTCTTTTATTTTCACATAGTGTTGATCTGAATTCGCTTCTGCAATAATTTTGTCTTTCAAATCTGTCTGATACATGCTGATGACTGGAATATGCACTTCATGATCTCTCCTGTTGATTGCATCAACCACTTGATTTTTTTTTCCCTTTATATGCTTAATTTAGAAGTCATATTCACTCAGAAATTCCAACCATCTAGTTTGTTTGGAATTTAGTGTTACCTGTCCAAACAAATCCTTCAAACCATAGTGGTTTGTCCTTAGCTCGAATTTCTTACCCATAAGGTAATGCCTCCACATTTTCAATGCATGTACAATTGCTGCTAACTCCAAGTTGTGTATAGCATAATTCCTCTCATGCTCTTTTAATTTTCTAGGCTCATAGCATACCACATGGTCCCTTTGACTGAGAACTCCATCGAGTCCTTCCTTGCATGCATCAGTGCACACAACAAAATATTTGTTTGGATATGCAATCTTCAATATTGGTGAACTTGTCAAAATTCCCTTCAACTATTGAAAACTCTCTTCACACTTGGAAGTCCATTCAAATTTCACTCCCTTCTTTTGCAAGGAAGTGATTGTACTTGCAATCCTTGAGAACCCTTTTATGAATCTTTGGTAATAACCAACAAGACCCATGAATGATCTAACCCCTGTCATATTCTTTAGCGTTGACCATCCTCTAATGACCTCTATCTTCTCAGGATCAACTTCTATCCCTACCATTGATATTATATTCTCCAAGTAGTGAATCTTATTTTTGATAAAAGATGCACTTACTTAGCTTAGCATACAATCTATGCTCTCTTAAAACTTGCAACACCATTCTTAAATGTAGTTCATGTTCCTCTTCTGATTTAGAGAAGACAAGGATATCATCTAGGAACATAATTACAAACTTGTCCAGGTACTCCATGAACACTCCATTCATCAAACACATAAAGACTGCTGAGGAATTTGATAGTCCAAATGGCACTACCGTGAATTCATAATTCCCATATCTTGTTCTGAATGATGTATTGATGATGTCTTTATATTTTATCCTCACTTGATGATAGCGTGATATCAAGTCAATCTTCAAAAATATTATTGCACCTTTCAACTAATCAAACAAATCATTAATTCTAGGAAAATGCTACTTATTCTTTATGGTAACCTTATTAAGCTTCCTGAAATCAATACACAACCTTAATGTTCCATCCTTCTTCTTCACAAAAATAATTGGGGCTCTCCAAGGTGACACACTTGGGCGTATATACCCCTTCTTTAAAAGTTCCTCAAGCTGCATTTGCAACTCTTTTATCTTTGGTGTGCCCATTATGTAAGGTGTCTTAGACACTAGGGAAACTCCTGGCACCAAATCAATAGAGAAATCAATGTCTCTCTTTGGTGGAAATCCTAGAATTTCTCTAAAAACATCTTCAAAATACCTCAAGACTGGATGGTCTTCAATGCTTTCCAATTTGTCTTTGGCTTCCTCCTCCATATGGGCTGCAAACATCTGACATCCCTTCCTAAAGATCTTCTTCAACTGCATAGTTGAAATCTCTTTAACAACTAAAACTCTTAGAATTCCTTGAATATTTCCTTGTTTCCCTTCCTCACCAAGACATGTGATTGTATTGTTGTAACAATCTAGGATAACATGATGTTTTTCCAACACAATCCATGCCAATTAGACAATCATATGAACCCAACGATATGATGTTTACATATACCTTTGTGCCAAGTCCATTAATGTCTATTTGACAATATTTAACCAAATCATTGATCTTTCTCTTAGCCCCTGTGTCTAACTGAACTAACCAATATTTCTTATGCTTACTTCTTTGCAAGTGAAATCTTTCAACAATGTTAGCATTTATGTAACTATTGCTAGCTCCAGAATCAATCAAAATTTCTATGGGTTGGTTTTCAATCTTACCTTCCACTTCGATCATGGGTGATTGGTACTCTTCTTGCTTGTTGTCCAAGGCTACATAAATCCTTGGCATGCTTCCAACCGAGGGACATTACGGTGCGAAATAAACATAAAAACAAAACTTCTACTAACTAAATTAATTCTTTTATTGTTAGTCGATTTCCTATAGTTTACAGCTACAGAATTAAAACAGATTTAACTACTTCCCATAACCATAAAACAGATGCATCTAGAGCAGACCAAATTAATATGAATGTAGCTTAATGATTCACACAACATCATATAAATAATTCTCAAATACACATAGTTCATGCACAACAATAACACATGTAAATAACATGACAACAAGATAAAACACTTATCTTTAAACAAGAGTTGTCCAACCAACTACTTGGGATGGATGTTCCACCCAACCATAGACTAATTGTTCCAAATATCAACAACCAGTCACCCCCGAGCTAAGGCTAGAAATCCACAAAATAAGTTGGTCTCTCACAGTCCACTCACAACTCATAAAAATCTCAAACCAACTAATATTTTCATACAACTATCCCGATTTTCCATGATCTCTCTTCCTCTTGAMCTTTCCAACCCAAGGAATGTACCCATTCACTAATCTCAGTCCCTCGGACATCCCATTCATTTATTAAGGTCTCTTGGGCACATACAACTAGGAATCTCTCAACTGGGAACTCAAGGAAAATTGCTGCTGGAAAAACTATCAACAAACCAATAGAAAACACTTATTGTTTCAGTGCAACTCACACAAGAGTTCACTCTTCAGAAATGAAAACCCGGATCTTCAATTTTCCAGCTCCAATTCGCTCTAGCATGCTTTAGAATTTTCCCTCCATGGTTGCAACAACTTCAAGCTTTGTTTATTGCTCTCTCCTTGCCTCCCATGCACAAAATTTGACTAACTAAAAACTATTGTCCGAACCCACACTAATTTTCTCTCTTTGGATTTCCTTTCTCGACTCACACTCTTCCCCAAGCTGATTGTACTCAACCCCCATGTGCCCAATAACTTTGGTATGTGACCACTCACACCCACCCTCTTACATGTATTCAATGATTGGTTTTGGGAACATAGAATCAGAAATTGGAAGGTTCATATACAATTAACAAATTTAGGAAAATGGGTTAGATTAATATACATGGGTATTTTTCCCTTGGACTCCTCTTGGAATCTCTCAGCTGGGAACTCAAGGGAAATTGCTGCTAGAAAAAATATCAACAAACCAATAGAAAACACTTATTGTTTCAGTGCAACTCACACAAGAGTTCACTCTTCAGGAATGAAAACCCGGATCTTCAATTTTCCAGCTCCAATTCACTCCAATTCTCTCTAGCATGTTCTAGAATTTTCCCTCCATGGTTGCAACAACTTCAAGCTTTGTTTATTGCTCTCTCCTTGCCTCCCATGCACAAAATCTGACTAACTAAAAACTATTGTCCGAACCCACACTAATTTCCTCTCTTTGGATTTCCTTTCTCGACTCACACTCTTCCCCAAGCTGATTGTACTCAACCCCCATGTGCCCAATAAATTTGGTATGTGACCACTCACACCCACCCTCTTACATGTATTCAATGATTGGTTTTGGGAACACTCAATCAGAAATTGGAAGGTTCATATACAATTAACAAATTTAGGAAAATGGGTTAGATTAATATACATGGGTATTTTCCCCTTGGACTTCTCTTGGCCATTATCCTAGACACTCCCCCTCTTGTGGATTAATTCATCCCCCATCTCTTGTCTATGTCCCCTTAACAATTGACATGATATTTTATTATTAAAACATTGAAATACAATTCACATATTACATCATTTTGGAAGTATCCACAGATTATATCCACACAAGCATTAATTAAATTAGGTATCATAGTGGGGATGTTACATTCTTGATCAATTTTGAGCATTGAGCATAAATTTATAGGCAATTGAATATTGTCAATTTACCCCTTTTGTACACCTTCCTGGTGTAAATAATCTCAAACATCAAAATTTTCCACTTACAAAGGTAAAACTACCAAGAACCAAGAAAAACATTCTGCATGATACAAATAATATTGCTAACAATAAATTCATAGTGACTCTCATATTGTCAAACTGATGCTTTAGTCAAAATCTACAACAATATGGAAATGACAACTTTGCCCTTTTGGAATTTCACCTAGCTTAATTTTTTTATCCTTGTTCATGTATCCATACCCAATTCCTTTTGGATTTTGATATAATATCAATTGGGTATTCCCATGACTACCTTCTGAATGATCTGTTCACCCTTAACCGGGCTCTAGATCATTAGTTACGGACCGTCGAAGTTTTGACTATTTTATATTTTTATCCATGTATGATACATGTGTCTTTTTTATCTTCTTGCACATTTTGACATACCCATATTCCAAATATGGTTCCATGGTTGTCTTCTATGTTTCATAATCTTTCCATAGATTACTTTTGTGCCTCAAATAGACTTCTGAGCAAGGAGTTATGCCCTTTGGAAGTAAACTACTGTTGAATTTTTACCTTAACGATTTCAACTGTAACTTTCTCATACGATCTCCATTTTGCGAACAAATTAGCTCGTTGGAAAGATATCTTCAAGCTCTTTTATTTAAGTTGCAAATATATAGTGTACTATGGTATAATATACACTTGTGGATTTTTATTTCCTAGAAACATTGTTTAGGGCCTCAAAATCGCCCCAGAAGTTCATGACCTTCAAAATCCCAAAAAATATCATAGAAACAATGACTATTTTACTGTTATAATAACCTTTAAATATGAGATGTTTGTAATGTCCCCAACTAGGTTATGTGAGTATATTATATTTTCTATCCAAATATTTTTAATTATTCTTGTTTGTTCATATAGGAATATTGTTAAACACATTGCATGCATCCATTACATAGAAAATAGAGTACATAACGATGACATCTTATTATGGAAGGAAACCCCCATTAAAACAATATGTGGTTGTAATAAAAATTGCAAAATACTCCTGAACACACAAGTCTAATGGCTGCAAAGCAACTGCACATATCTACTAACATAAAAAATACAAGAAAAACTTGGAATGATGCCAATCTATGATGCTCCTTGCAACGCTCTACTCCAGTAGTTTTCTCTCTACTAGCAGCCCTCCTGTAACCCTAAGAACCTAAGACAAACGACATGTTGCTACCCCGATCACAGTGGTCCTCATAGTAAAACTACTAGACGTCTAGTGGGGCCTTGCGAAACGCCCTGTACTCAACTCGCAGGAGTGCCCTAAAGTACAATTTCTCCAAGACCCTCCTAAAACATGCAAATGTATGAGCTTGGACTCATCCAGAAAGTTTCGTAAACCTCCTACATACCTCAATATCTATTCAACTAAATGAAAGACTCCCAAGTGAAGCTCCAATGGCTCCTAGATGGACTCCCCCCTCTTGTCCGGCTAGAGTGTGTATTGAACCACTGAAACTAGACTGCAGTAGTGGAAGGGTTTTGGTAAACCCTAATGAAACAATGGCTCCAAGAGCACTCCAAAATGCGAGATCAAATCATAATGCTAAATAGAAGGGTTATCCATGTATTTATCCTTCCTCTGACATTCTAGATCTTTCCCCTTTTTTGACCAAATCAAACCCTCACTTTATTTTCCCTCCAATTTTATTTAAATATAATTATTTATTTTATTTAATGTCACTTTTGGATTTTTCATTCTTTTAACCTAGTGACATCAAATAAACCTCCTTGATTCATTTTTTCCTTATTGAATACAACCTACGAGATTCATATAGGGCTATTGAGTCATCCTCTGTCATGATCAATTGGAAGGGGACATTATAGTCCTCCCTTCTGAAGATTTCTTGTCCTCAAGCAATTCTATATTAGGGTGATGCAAGATCTTCTCTCTTTTCCAAGTACCATATTCTGCAGACAAACCTCTCCATACAACCGAGCACTCTTGAAAGACTCTAATCCTTAGATTCTATTCCATAATGTCAAAAATCCTCTCGGGAGTTAGAACCAACTTCCCTTCCTCATCTAGTGGAATAAGATCTACCGAAGCAGTGACTTGTTGTCCCAATGCCTTCTTGAGGATGGATAAATGGAAGGTTTTGTGGATCCTGCTACCCTCTAGTAGCTCCAGCTCATATGCTACCTCCCCAAATCTCATGATCATTCTATAGGGTCCATAAAAGTGAGGCTTCAGGTTCTCTACACCACTCTTCTTTAATGATGATTGTTTGTAAGGATGTAACCTGAGAAAGACTAGGTACCCAACCTCGAAGATACATTCCATCCCATGCCTATCTGCATACATCTTTTGCTAATTCTGAGTAGCTTGCAATTTATCCTTTAGGGCTCTCAAGTTGTCTTGTCTTTCCTGCAACCAATCTTTGGCCTTGGGAGCTCTACTCTCCCCAAACGCCAAATCCACAAAGGATGGGGCATCATAAACATACAATTCCCTGAAGTGGATCATCCCGATGTAAATGTGATGAGTGGTATTGTAACAATGCTCCCCAAGATGCAACCACTTTATCCATGTCCGTTGCTTCCCTGACATATAGTTCCTCAGGTACCCCTCAATCCATTTGTTTACTATCTTAGTCTTCCCATCTGTCTGGGGTTGGTAGCTTGTACTAGGTGTCAAATCCGTCCTCGATAACCTGGACAAATATTTCCAAAACACGCTGAGAAACCTGCTATCCTAGTCACTGACTATGTTCCTCGGAAGACTATGGAGTCAGAATACCTCCATGAAGAATATATTTTTTACGTGAGATGCATTGTATTCTGAAGAAATAACAAAGAAGTGTGCATATTTATTCAATTTTTCCACTACCATGTAGATACATTCCCTTCCCTGCACCTTTGGAAATCCTGTGATGAAGTCCATGGATATGCTATCCAACTTCTTCTCCAGAATCGACAATGGATGCAGTAGTCCCCCTGGATGTGTAAACTATGAATTGTTCTATTGGAAATTCATTCACTCCCTCACATGACAAAGTACATCCTCCTTGATACCCTTCCATGAGAATCTCTCCATCACCTACCTGTAGGTCTTCAAATACCCTTGGTGCCATGCCAGTGGCTCGTCATGTACTTCCCTCAAAATATTATCCTTGATTTTGGACTCAGGAACAAGATAGATCATGTATTTGTAGTAGATGATGTCATACACTACCCTGTACCTATCATCCTGAATACTGCACTCCATTAGATCACATGAAAAGGTGTTCTTGGAGTATTCCATCAAAAGAATGGACTTCCAGTTTGGTGAAATCTCTGTCATGGAGAAAGTTGCAGGTATCTTGGATAAGGCATCAACAACTATGTTCTTCTTCCCTTTTACGTACTCAATGTCAAAATCATATGCATGCACCTTACTCATCCATTTTTTCCACCTCTTGTTCAAATCCCATTGCTCCAAGAAATATMTCAAGATGTTGTAGTYTGTCCTAACCACAAAACGTCCTCATACCAAGTACTGTATCAACTTGGCCAATGCACGCATGATGGCCAACATCTCCTTATCATAGATCAGATAGAGATTCTCTGACTCTCTTATCTTTCTTCTCTTTAAAGMTATCGAGTGTCGGTTATGCATCAGTACTAAAGCTATCCCCTCATCGGATACATCACACTCMAATAAAAAAGGCTGTGTGAAATCTGGAAGTGCTAATACTAGGAAAGTAMTCATCACCCTATTCATTTTTTYGAATGCTACACCTATGCATCCTTTGACCATTGGAACACCCCTTCTTGGTGAGGTCTATCAATRGAMYGACCAATTGTGAAAATCCTTTCACAACATGCCTATAATAATTGCATATCCCTAAGAATCCTCACAGATCTGTGATTGATCTAGAGAAAGGCCAATCTAGGATTGTTTGGATATTCTCCTGATGTACCTTTACCCACTCAACATCAATCACGTGCCCCAGATAGAGGATCTTTGTCAACCCAAACTCACATTTTTCCTCTTTGGAAAAAAGAGTCTGCTCTTCCAGAATGGTGATAATCTCGTCCACATGCTTAAGATGTTGCTACCACGTTCGGCTATAGATCATAATATCGTTAAATAACACCAGTAACAATTTACTCAACCGTTTGTTGAAGATATTGCTCATGAAAGTATGAAAGGTAGCTGGTGTGTTAGTCAACCTGAAGGGCATGACTAGAAAATCATAGTGTCCATATTGACACATGAATGTTGTTTTATGGATATCCTCCTTTTTTACCCGAATCTGGTGGTACCCTGATCACAGATAAACCTTTGAGAAGTACACTTCCCCATGAAGCTTGTCTATTGGCTCATCAATACTGGGTATCAAGTATCAGGTTTTGATGGTTTTCTTGTTTAGTGCCCCGTAGTCTATGCACATCCTCATAGTGCCATATTTCTTCTTCACCAGCACAATTGACGAAACGAAAGGACTAGAACTAGGCCTGATATGTCCCATATCCTGCAATTTTTTTATGGCCTTCTCTATTTTGTCCTTGAACCTCTTTGTATGCCTATAGGGTGTGGTGGACATGGGATTCAACCCCTGTTCTAGCTTAATGACATGCTCAAATCCTTTGTCAGGTGGTCTCCCTACTGGAAATGGTTCAAACACTCTTTCATGTTGTCCGAGCAATGTCTAGATATCTGTAGGGTAATGTTGGCGATCATGTGATGGATTATCCATGGTGATCATGCACTCTGTTGTGCAAGCCACATCCCCGTGTATAAAAAGGGCCTCCATGCATTGGTTAGACATGATCCTCGGGGTACCTATTGACACACCTCTTAGGATGACTTGTTGTCTACCCTTGTCTTGTAACTCCATCCTTATGTCTCGATAATTCATGCGGATATCCCCCAATGAGAACAACCACTAAACTCCAAGCACCGCATAATTATCTGCTAAATCTATGACATAAAAGTCATCAGTCAACATACAGTTTCCCAATGTTACTTATAATCCTCTAATACCTTGAGTACACACCATGTTGTACCCATATGCTACTACCACATTGAATCCCTTGAAGTCCTATGCTGGGATTTGTCTCCTAGTGACAAGTGCAACATCAATGAAGTTGTGGGTGGCCCCATCATCAATCAATGTTGTAATACTTTGCCCCTGTAAAATGCCTCTGAACCTGAAGGTGTTGTATTTAGGGACTCTTGATAGTGTGACAATGGTCACTCCCTTGGCGCCATCCTTCAATGGTGCCTACTCTCTAGCATCGGGGTGTGATGGCTCACCACTGTCCTATCCAATTCCCTCATCATCACCGTCATCCTCCTCGTCGGAAACTACCTCAATATAATGGACTTTACCTTTGCCCATACATTGATGAACTAGTTCCCACTACTCCTTGAAACTGTAGAAAAGATTCTTCCTCCTTAGTTCTCTTTGAGTTTCCTCATCCAACCTATCCTTCTATGTCCATGTCTTCTAGGGATATTTTGACACTTGACCCTTCTGTGGGATAATTTTTTTTTCTAGTACCTTCTTGGGGACTGTGTCTGCCATATCTTTGGTCTTCATGATAACTTCCTATATTTTTTTTGGCTTGAAAGCCTTCATCCAACCTCTTAAGGGTTTGAGCAAGCCCTCTATGAATAAAATCACCAATCTATGCTTAGAAACATCAGTCACCATGACTGCCATCCGTTGGAACTCAGTGACATAGGCCTTTGGTGTACCTGTCTGCCTCAGCTGTTACACCTCTTTGAAGTGGATCTCAGGGTCCTTTCTATCGAACCTGTCCATCATCCTCTGGGTGAAATCCTCATATGATGTGATGTTGGAATGAACTAATGTTAATAACCCATGCTACCACCACTCATTAACCTTTCCATCCAAATGTAGAGTGACAAACTTGATCACCTATGTTT